>JAIOTZ010000189.1:0-77192 GCA_023374045.1 Limonium bicolor
TCAACCCCGCAAGGTCACGTATCCTCACAACGTTTCCCGTATTCCCAAAACCTATGCTCACTGTATAAATCCTACTATCTCTTGTCATCAGAGCGTACTCCGCTCTGATACCACTTTTGTAACACCCCTACTCTAATCGGCTCCTAATCATCTTACTTAACAATATAATCGTAGCGGTAATTTCAACAATTGGACTACTGGTGTCACCGTTCTCACTCGCCCATACGAGTAATAACGTGCTTCCTGATATACTCTTAAATACGAAACAATTTCTCGCAGTGACAACAAGAGATAGATCTAAACTTCCCAAACCAAAATATAATACATTCTAGTGAGCTTTCTAAGTATCCAAAACCTATACATGTTTCTAGGTTCATCAAAGTGCAACAGTGCATGTTCAAATAACTGTAACCAAACTACCCAGCGCGTCACTCTCTTTGCCGACACCGGAAGATGCATACCTGCAAAAATGGTAGTTTGTGGTATGGAATCAGCCCCTGCTGAGTATGTTATTACCTGACTGTCGTGCACCCTCGGACCATTCAGTTATTTGGTCGAGAGCATGCATTTCATTTTCATGCAAATAGTTTAATGTTAAAACTGTAAAGCAACAATATATATTGCAGTAACTCAAACAACAAGCAAGCCCCCGGCTTCACACATCGCATCGTAATAAATCACTGAGAGCGTTACCGCGCTTATATGAATACAGAGATTCCACTCCAACAACACCTGAAAGTTCATAGTTGAGTACGTCGACTCGTTCGACGAATAGTCCACAAAATCCACACACGAGCACAGTGACTCGACTCATCCAGTTCACAACACAGATATAAGTACAGTTTATTTAATTAATCCAATTCACAACACACTTATGAGTACAACGACTTATTCAATCAACACCACCAACATACCACACATAACCACACAGCATAACCAATGAACAACAAGGCGAAACAACGAGAATTATAAACGAGTATGAACTCTCGTCTTTGGCATGCACGCCCAAATAATGTTCGCCTAATGTACGAGTTAATATAATCGTTCGTAATTGTTCAGTCATGTCTAATGACAACGTCTCATTAGAACGACGTGTCCCTAAGTTACCCATCTCTTTGGAGGGTCACCCACGGCAGTAGCCACTCCAGCGGTAGAGTCTCCGTCCTACGAACAATCTGTAGTTCGTTGGAAATTTATCCTGATACTTACGGTTACCACACGGTATCCTAGTATCGTTAATGGATCACATTTCACAGCAAGAGCCACATCCTCTTGATAACTTATCTATACCATCGCATCGCGTTATTATTTTTCCTAACACAACAGACTAAGGTCGTTAGTCCAATCCTGAGTACGTCGACTCAGGATCCAGTGTTAGATACGAGAGCGGCGTTAAAGAGGCCAATTCTCCGTATATAAGTCTCATATATATGTATCTTATTGTCTTAATGCTACAACGTGTTCTTACGTTCCTTATATTACACTATAAGATAGCATCATTGCCGCTGTCGTTTTATAATACGTTCATATTATACGAATAGTACGTATCGTGCAACAGTAATAATTATAAGCAGCATTATATACAACTCAGGCATATTAATTCACACAAGCAGACATTCAATCTTAACACAGATTTTCACACAATGTCTGGACTGAGGAAATCCTCAGAGACAATCAAGCCACATAAATAACATACCGTTCACCCGGATTGTATTACGGTGGAGTATGAATCAGCAAGATCCTATGCTCCATGTGTCGTCTCTAACAGTCTAGACAATACATAACGCTACTGATTAGCATCCCGTATAACAATCATAACTCTACGGTACTCCGTACCGTCACTAATACCTCCCGGTTAATCCCCCGTCATTAACTGTCAACGTTTGTCAGGTTTTCTGCTTAACTCGAGATTGGAAAAGTGTTACATTACATGCGTAGTCTTATCTTGTATATTAATAGACTTATTGTTGGATTTTGTTATCGCATGTAAACTAATGTATATCTGTAGATCGTATAGTTTGTTTCTTTATTGCATGTATGGTTCTTTGTCATGCACTATACATCTCACCTTAGTATTTATTTTTCTAAGGTTTGTCTCTTTTCTTTTCTCTCTTTTTTTTATTCAATGTGGTATAATTCATTTGTAACTATACTTTTAACTATTTAAAATCCTTATTATTCCATGCATACTTCTAACATCAGAATTTCGATATCTAATGTTTATAATTCTTTTCTCCTTATCTATTATCATTTTAATTACGATAATTTATAATTATTGAACCAAATCACATTTTCAACACCATTACATATATTTATTTAATATGTGTGTTATGGAACTTATTATTATATGGTAAGTCTATAATCTATATCCATTCTTTTCAATGAATATCTCTTATATTATAAATGTTATAACTCTTATAACATTAAAAACCATATTACAAATTCCATTTAAAAATGTTAATATTTCCGAACAGCACCTATGTTCTTAAATATTTACAAAATCCACCACTTAATTAATATAATGTTACATTATTGTTACATAACATATCTTATGACATTTAAGTCATTTAAAACAATTATAACCTATAGTCATATTTTGTTTATAAAATACCAAGTGGCCCTTAATATTTTCGGCTTTTACTTATAACCACTAAACTTCTATAAAACCACAATTCACTCTCAATTTCTAATACATTTATTACCCATTTGTAACAATGTTTAAAATACCATATATTATACTAATTCATATGAACTCCAAATTTAACCAAATAAACTTCTAAAAATTTCTAATAACTTAAGGACTTTACTAAATTCCATTTAGTACCCTTAAGTCTCGGTAATTACATTACTACCCCAAGTCTTATAAATCTTTTACAATTTAATAAGTATCTTATTATAAGGTAGTATTTTAATTTCTTAAGTTTTCTAAACTTGGTCAAAGTCTCCTATATAGTCAACTTTGACTCCTAATACCAAATGGGAACCATTTTTTGGTAATTACTAATAATAACCTATACTTTTCTATTTTTACAATTTTGACCCTAAAACTTTATAAAATGTTATATTTTTTATTAAATTCATTTAAAAACCCTAAATTGCTCTAAATTAAGCCCACGGCCTTCTAAATTCCTAGTAATTACGAATTGGCCCCAATTTTAATTATAAGCATAAAAAAACTAAATAAGCTTATAAACTTAAATTAAAATGGCCTAATGACATGGCCTTATTACAACCTTGAACTTGCAAAATAAATTACACAATAAATGTCTCAAAATATAGCATATATATTCGGCCTCACCTTAGTTTAATTATTTTTCCATATAATGCCATAATTTGACCATTATGTTAATTAAACCTCTTAAATGACTAGCTTAATTTATCTTAGCCATTTTTTTCCATTTTTAGGTCAATATGACCTATATATGTAACTTCACTCTCGGCCATATATATATATATGCTTAAAATTTATAAAAATCATAAGTTTAAGGTGTTTATACCTTGATTTATCCTTGTATATGCCTTGTTGGCCACGGCTGTATGGAGATCTATTTTCCACAGCTTAGTTTACATGTTTTCAAACAGCAATTAAGGCATGATTAGTCTCCAAGCAAGATCTAACCATAAGAAGTGTTTAATGTCAATTTTCAAGGTAAAATTTACCTTAGAACACCAAGGTATACAAGGTTAATCTCGGCCTGTATTTACAGTAGGCAAAGAGTGTTAAAAGAGCTACTAAAACCAAGCTTTAAACTGGTATAACTCAGATTAGAAGATAGCTAATCTTTACCTTGTTTAAAATGCCTAAAATGGTGTTTTTGGCTTGGATCTGGTTATACTTCGAAGCTCTTGATGTACCAACTGGAAGTATGTTAAGATGAAGATTATAAGCTTAGAAACAAAGTTTCACAGCCGAATTTGAAGGGAATCAAAAGATATGTGCTTAGAGCACATTTTTATACCTTAAGAACAAGATTAGCTTTCTCCACCTTCTTCCCTTGTTAATGCCGAGATACACCCTCCATTTAACCTCCATAACAACCTAAGAACATTGATGGAAGTGGTTGATGCTTTGCTCCATGGAAAGAGGAAGAAATTGTGAAGAAAATGAACATTTAAGAGCTTAATAAGCTTACCAATGGTGATTGCTGTTCTCCTCTGAGTTTGGCTGTGTAACCACGAAAATGGAGAAGCAAAGAGAGGTGAGGGGCTGCTGGAATTGTCTTGGAAGCAAGGTGAGTGAAGAAGAATGATTGGAAAGGCTTAATTGAATTGGAAAAGTAATAAAAGTAACTTTTACTATTGCAAATTTGGTATTAGGTAGCTAATTTGTCTAACAATGATTATGCTGACTCCTCTCCTCCTTGTCTGTCGAAATCCTTGGTCAATTGGGTCAATTAATTGACCATTGACCATACTTGGTCAATATTGACTCGAACGGGCCCCACTTTAGGGTTTTATTAATATTTTAATATTAAATTTGTAAAAATTCGTAAATTTTTGGAATTAAATTCCTAACATGATATAATATGATAAAATATCATATTTAAAGGTAATTATAATTTTTAAGCCCATTAAAAAATCAATTTAAAAGGCAATCTCACAAAAACGTGCTTTAAGGTGTTTTAGTGCACATTTTTGTGTCACGGGTGTTCCTGAGCTTAGTTCTCCTTGAGAACGGTTTTGTTGTGTTCCTTATTCATTATAATACTTAGGAATCCACTTTGGATCCTATTTGAGGTCACACAATCTTTATGGTGTCTTAAGGCACATTTTCGGCTTTACCGATCTTAAGGCGTGTTTTTGCCTTGTTTGAGATCTTTGTAGATTGTTACCCATAATATTTAGATGTTTAATAATCATCTTAGATCATTATAGGTCATTTAATTAATATATTTAAAGGTTAGGGGTATTTCTTATCTGTGACAAGCCAGCCTAATCAGGCCCACATGTGTGATATTGTCCGCTTTGGCACGCAGGCCGCACGGATTTGTTCCTGGGGTTTCCTAGCCCCAAAAACGCTTCACACAAGGAAAGAGGTATCCATGCACCTATAAGGCACACTCGTTCTCCTCGCCAACTCACAACCGAGTGGGAGGAACACCACGGCCGGTGTTACAACATAAAAAACACTCACCCCCCCCTTAGGAGCCCAGTGCCCTCACGGGCTCACTGGCACACCGACCACACTGGGTCTGGCCTGAACCATCTTTCAGCCCAGCCTAATCAAGCCCACATGTGTGATATTGTCCGCTTTGGCACGCAGGCCGCACGGATTTGTTCCTGGGGTTTCCTGGTTTTCCTAGCCCCAAACGCGTCCACAAGGAAGAGGTATCCATGCACCTATAGGCAAACACTTTCGTCTCCTCTCCAACCGATGTGGGAGGAACAACCACACCGGGTGTTACAGAATCACTCACTGACTGCCCTCAGGCCGAGAGAGCAAAGGTAGTTCGGGAGGTAGGACTGGAGGGTCCTCCTCAGAGACCCGAGATCGGGCTTAGCAAGAAGCCCCAGGGCCAGGCCAGAGTCTATGTGATGGCTGGAGAAGAGGGACCATTCCACAATAGAGTTGTTACAGGTATTCTTAAGTTGTCATCTCATTCTGTTTTCTGTTTGTTTGACTCTGGAGACACTCACTCTTTTTATTTCTATTGCGTTGGTGGGTGAGCTGAGTCGCGTGCTGCCTGTTGTGCCTCTGGGTGTAGAGTTGTGTGTGCATAGTCCTCTAGTTAGGAATTCTTCCATGCTTTTGAATTCTGTGTGTAAGGATAGTCCTGAATTAATGACCAAGTTTCATTGCTTGTGATTTATTTTTATCAAAGTTGGAACAACAATAAGAATCAAGAGTGGATTTTTCATTAATACCTGCAAAATTATGAGAAATTTGAGCAATGTTCCATGAAGTATTTGCACAAGTCTTCTCAAAAATACCTTCACCCTTTTACAGATATTCAGTGACTTGGCTGAATTGATCCAGACTAAGCCCAGTGACAGGCGAGTTCACATCGTGTTCTTCCTATTTGTAAGTCACAGTAGTGGCCACAATCTTCTTACTTCCTTTCCACCAATACATAACTTTTTATCTCCAAACAATCCTTTTTAATATGCCATTTCTTCCAATAATACTGTAGCACCCCTATTCCGTAATCCAACCCTTAACATAAATGCACAATTCAAGTGCAGTAGGATTTAAACTACAACCAAAACAAATGCGAGTGCTACCACCGTTATCACATGGGAAGTACAAGCATCCAAATGACTTACATTACAACCAACACTGTGATAACTGGAGATAGTCTAATCGAAGTTACATACTTATCAAATCAGTGAGCATCTACACATAATACATCTGATATTCAATCCTAAATACAAACTGATTTACAACTGAAAAGAGAGTAGTCTTTGTTATGTACCCAATTCCTCACTTTGCATCCGTCGTCACCTACAAACATGTAATATGTTTGCCGTAAAAGGCTAAGCACAACTACTGAGTATGCCATTATGCAACCGTCATGCGCCCTTAGACCCCCTAAGTTATTTGGTCAAGTTAACATTCGTTCCATTTCCATGTTATTTCAATTTCATATACCTAAATACAATAAACACAACTTGCTACTTCAATAAAATGCTCAATATATAAATCACCCTATTCACACATACCTCATTCAACATAATCAATCTAACAAACAATACAATATAAATGTACAAGAGTTAATTTGAGCCTTTCTCGTTGCTCATCCTTCAAGGCCTTTTGTTTGCTCTTCAATGTTACGAAGGTACTCATTCTTTTGTATTAAGGTTCAACTATTAACTTAATACCTTAAAATGTTTATATCTCAATTCATACCACTTACAAGTTGACATATTAAAAGATGACTTGTTCTTAACAATGTACTCCTATTATAGTTCATGTTACTTTGGACCAACGGTAGTGCCTCTGTCCAACAAAACTTTTGATTGTTGGAAATCCATAATTCCTGATTGATTTAATATATTAGGCCGATGTCTTTACACGTAAGGTAGTGCCTCTGACCAAGGAATCTTTCAATTCTTGGAGTTTTCTTGAGTGGACCTGTTCTTAGTCATCCTCTCATGATCACAATGCGCAACCAGTCACCCTAGATTTCTCACCATACTAGACATTACTCATACTCAACCTCTCACAATGTGATTAAGTTCTCTTAATCTAAATGCCTAAGATTCAATCTTAGGTTGTACAGTGATTAACTTCTTGTATAAGCCTTTTAGGTATTTAATGTATACTCAGAACTCATCTAGTGTAATTCCGTATTCGGATACATTTTCACTTGAGAACGATGTTACTATTACTCTACCTAAGGTCTATTCTTAGGTTACCTTGGGTATATAATTTATATAATTATCCTAACATTGGTGATAGTTCTCTTATCACATCTCATAACTTAATTCTAGTTATGTTTGGTATTGCCTCGGTTAGAATAGTATACTTGAACAATTAATAACGCGAGTACTCAGGAAATTAATCATATAAACTTAATAATATTTAGTTACACATATCATCTTGTCAAGCAATACACACATATCCGAACCCAAGGAAATCCTCGGAAGCAATCGGATCACACGATAACATACGTACATCGACGTGCAAGAAGAATCATCTTATCCCGCGCCCGTCCTTTTAACCTCTTAGCTCTGGAATATCAAGCTAAGTATTAATACTCTCTATGAATCACTAAACCACTTCAGTATCTTGTACTTATTAATCTCTTACGTTAACCCCAATGATTAGTTATTCATTACTAATCGGGTTATCACTTCAATTGTTCGAATCCGGAATAAGCTATTAATCCTTTCCCATTGTTAGTAACTAAAAATGTCATGTAATCTTTACAACTTAGTATCAAGCACGTAATCTTTCATTATTATCACAAGGTATTCTAGTTCAACTCATATGAATATGCATTCACAAGGAAGTTGGCTTCCAGAAGAGACTATCTTCCGAAAACTGGCTTCCGACACACTATCTTCCAGAACACTGTCTTCCGGAACATAGATTACCGGAAGGGTTCCGGGTATCAACCACTTACATAACAACTTCATTTCTAACAGCTTATCATGGCTCATACCCTTACAATAAGGTTTACTTATTTCAAGTATTCATATTATTTCATGTGAGTTATAAAACTCTCGAAGTTTTACTAACTTAGATTCCTACACTAAGATCCTCATCCTTAATGTAGTATATATATAATCCTCAACTTGTCCCAACCTTCACTTATAATTTCCAGATTCCTCAACCAAAGTGTTAAGACAAGATCCTTTAGTTTTGATGATAGTAACCTTGTATTGTCTATCTAATGCGTTTGTCAAGATTCATGATTCAGATAGACAGGTGAATAAGTGGCTTAGCCTCAAGGTTGCAAGCACGCTCAATCCACGACATGTGCCCTACCAGTCGGGCACCTGTCTACGAGAGCTCCGTAGAACTTCTAGCACAGATAACCAGTTAGACACTACACGAAGATATCTCTTATGCTTAAATGAAAATCAAAGACAGAAGACTGCAAAGGATCGACACATTCAGTTAAGACACATACATCCACATGAACAACTTGTTCAAGACAAGCTCGCGACAAAAGAAGAAGTTCATTAATGCGCAAGATAATAAAGCTATAAAATAACATCATTACATAGCCGTAATGAATTCAGAAGAGGGCATTTATGAGCATTTAATGAACCAAATAGAATCAGGCAAGTGGGGCGCACAAGTGGTGATCGACCTATCAAGAGAGCTGCCACCAACTTGACCAACCATGAGGCGACACATAGTTCAAGCCTCCAGATCAAGTTGAAGACTCTCTACAATTCTAGTGTGGTTATTATGTGAATAATCGAAGTAGTAGTCGACTCCTAGAAGTCTAGGGATTAATAGGATGGTAGTTACATCCTAACAACCGTGTATATATATACTTGCATTTATTCCATATGTAAGTAAGCCCTGTACGAGAGAAAAGATAGAGATAATCTGGGCAAGTGTGGATCAGACTTAGGAGTGTGTATAAGTGCTAGAGAGTTGGTGAGCTAGAGAGGACTAGGTAAGATTATCAATACATTGGGTATTTGATAGGATGACAGGTCGGGGAACAGTCGGTGAACCGTAGGCCGATAGTCAGGAGAGGGTTGACGACTTTAGGGATAAAGTCAAAACTGTCCCGGGAGTCCGTGTGTGGGGCAAGGGAGGTTGAGTGAATTTCATGTGTGTAAATTCTCAATCGAAATGTGTTTTTCAGTTTAAGTTTATCTCTCGACCATTCCCATACTATATAGAGTCCACGATAGATCCACGACAGGTCAGGGACGCATCAAGAGCGCATGCTGGTTTCATATAGTCTAATAACATTTAGTATTACAATCCTTCCACCAATAATATCCTAACTTTGCAAATCACCTCCAAAGTCAAAATATCTTGTAATTTTAACTTTACAATTGATTCAGTCCAAAACTTAAAATATGGTTCCTCAAAATGCCAATAGACCCCATTCAGTCCAATTCGGGTTTCATCTCAAACTTTTCCATATTTACGGTTTAACCCCCATAACTTTCCAAGTTCACTATTTAACTTTCCTAAGTTCATATTTCCAATACTTTTTTCTCTTATTTGGTCAACCCCGTAAGTCCACCTATGTTTACTACAATACACTGCCTTACACCATATTTTCTAGAATTCATAGTTGGGCCCATAAGTGTCCCAAAATTTATAATTTACTCCCAAACTTCTCCACAACTTATATTTTTCATTTCAAATCAAACTAACACCTAAATTCCATCTATGTCTTCACCGAAAACTACCAAGTTCAGTTAATTACCTCATCCAACCTATCCTTAAGGCATATCAACACCAAAACTTCCAATTTACTCTTAACCACCTTTAAACCCAAAATTGTCTGTAAACCTCAACCAAACACTTCCTAATTTTGTAAGTAATTTTCCACAAACTTTATGAGGTGCATTAAATCATCCAAACATCCCTTAAAATTCATATTTCAAAACACAACATAATACCAATATATCATATGCTTTTAAAAACAGTCAAAATGTCCATACAAGTTGCAATAACCTTGGGCCATCATACAAGGTTTAACATACTATTATAATACTCCAAAATGTTCATAATAACAATTCCATTTTGGGACATAGCAGAATACACAATGACCAAAGTTTATCCTTTAAACAAAACCACTTAAATTTAGCAAAAAGACATTTTAAGCCCATGAATAATCTATATACAATGTTATACATGTTAGTATAGGTTTAGGTTCATTCTTCGGTCAGTTTAGCCCATTTTTAAGCCCTCAAATTTGGCCATAGTCATTTACGCCTCTTACACAACTTACAACACAAAAATGAGCCTTAAGGTTATAACTTACCCTTAATGCTTCAAAGTTTGATTTTCATCTTTTAACTTTTGGCCTCGAAAAATATAATGAGGGGAGATCAAATTTTTGTACCATATTTAGGCTAAATGAATTTTTTAAGCACCAAGGCTTTAGATCATAAGCTTACCCTTGCTCAAAGGTTGATTTTCTCCACCTTTGTTCTCCTTGTATTTTCTGCCAGCACTTAAAGTTCTTTGGATCCTAACTTTCATCCATTATAAAAGGATAAATAAGGGCAATGTTAGGGTCATTAGACTCCTAATATAATCAAAAGGATTAATGAAGGCTTAAAGCACAAAAGTGAGCTAGAAAATGAGGTTTTACCTTATAGTCTCCAAGTGAGATTTTTCTCCAGATTTTCAGCCAAGATAAAAGCATGAGGTTAAGAGTTAGATCCTTGATAGATCCAAGAGTACAAGAGCACTAAGACATCAAAATAGCTAGGTTTCATGGCTCACCTTTGGTTGAAGTCTAGCTTGCTTTAAGCTTGGTTTTCCTTGTTATTTTCGGCCAAGGAAGAAGGATGTGTAGCTCCAGATTTTTGAATGGAAAAAAGATGAAGAAGATGATTCAAAAGAGTCTCATTTTCATATCTTAAAGGCATGAGAAAAGACTTAAGGTTTTAGAACACATTTCTTACCTTTGTTTTCTTGGACTTAGGCTAGCTTTTATCCTTGGTTTCACTTCAGATTTGTGCCCCAAAAAAGTACATATTTTTGTCCATAAAATGATAGGAATGAGTGGTGATGGGGCTTGTTGAAGAAAGGAGAAGATTTAAGAGGAAAAGGGGTAACAAAGTTAACTCACCGTTGTTGTCTTCCATGGAGCTTAAGGAAATAATAAGAAGATGAAGGCTGAACTTGTTCAGTTGAGAGGAGGGAGGATTCGTAGCAGCATGGGGAGAAATGAGAGTGGGTGAGAGAGTGTAAGAGTGTGTGAGTTGGGGTTCCTCATGTAGAAGTCTTTTTATGACTTAGGAAGCTTCCTTCCTTGAGAAGAGGATTTTCTTTTTGAGTTTTCTCCAAGGGTGGCTGGCTCCAAGAGATATTTAGGGGGGATGTTAGTCATTTAGTGCCTTTTAATATTAAGAAGTTATAAGTAGTACATTAGGACTTATTTCATGTGTTAGATTGCAACCAATATTATCAGCTTGTCTTAGAGTCTATTCCCTTGTGTTTTTGAGTGGGTTAATATCTTCATGAGTCATCTTGACCAGTGAAGTATATTCTTAATTCACTCACATTATTTGTGTTCTAAATCCCTATAATGGTTTCTCCTAGTAATTACTCCCACTTTTATATAATTCTGAAATACCCCAAACTTAATTAGGGTGATTAAATTACTCTAATATGATATTTGAGGGCCTAATAGTGCCTACAGAATTTTGGTGAAGAAAATAAAACCAAAAGAAATGAGAAAACGCTAAAAAAGTGAAAAACGCTAAATTGAGCGTTAAGTGACAGTAGGAGGAATACGACCTCAACAAGGGTCTTATATGAATTTAAAAGGCTTAATAATGCCAAAATAATGTATGGGAACAATTTCTGAAGAAAACGGATCCATAAAATGAATTAAAAATGCTAATAAAGCTTTAGCGCATGTTTTTCGAGAAAACCCGAAAACGTGACTTTAAGTGGTCAAATGAACCCGTAAAAATTATAGTTCATTAAATAACTATAAATAAACATTAATGGAAGCTTAAGAGCCATTAAAATTAAAGAAATGAGAAAATTCCAGAAAATGGGCCCGGTTGGTGAATAGTGCTAAAACTGGGTAAAATAACGAGTGTTTTCTGTAAAAGACGAAAAATGCTCCAGCTCACATGTTATAAGGGGGCCAGTTTTTATGTTGACCATCCCTCCTAATTTGACCCTTAATAAGTAAGAAAGAAAGAAAAGAAGAAGGAAAAGGAAAAGGAAAAAAGTGAAAAAGGTAAAAGTAACCCCCCTCTCTTTCCTCTCTCATTTCTCTTTTCTTACTTCTCTTTCTTTCTTTCTTTCTTCCCTGCCGTTCTCTCTTTCATCCTCCATGGCTGGCGATTTCTTCCTCTCCTCCCATGGCTACTCTAGCTTCTTTGCTTTGCCCAAGCTTTATGAAAGCTCAAATCATAAAATAAATACATATTCTTCTTCCTCTCATCATCCTCTATCATTCTCTCTTTTTAAAATTCCAAAAGGATTAACTTCATCTCCATGGGTTTTTCCCATTTGAAGAGAAAAGCACATCTTCTTGAAGCTTGGAGTCCCCTCTCTCCATTAAGGTAAACATCTCCAAGAAAAACTCATCTTTTCTCCATCTCTTTGGTGTAGCCAATTTTTCCCCATTGTGATGCCTTTTTTTTCTCTCCTTGTTGAGCTTTGTTTCAACCCTCTAATGGTGGTGGAACTCCCTTCTTGATTCAAGGGTTAAAACCCCTCCAAAACACTCCAAAGGTTAAACCCTCACTTTATGCTCTAAGCCTCTTTTATTGAATTAGAATTTCCTAAGGGTTTAGAAGATTAATTGAATGCATTTTTGTGTTCCTTGGGTGTTGGGATGAAGTTTGGCAACTCCGTTCCCACTTGACCGAATTTGAGGAGAGGAAGAGCAAGAGGAGAATTCAAAAGAGAAACTTGTGAAAATAAGGTAAGAATTCTACCTAGAAACTTGTTTTAATTGTTTTAGAATTTAGGTTGGGGAAAATAAAAGATGAGATAAAATCTGGTGCAAATTGTGTTTGTTAGTGGGGAGAGGAAATTGTGAATGAATGTTTGAATTAAAGGCCTAGGTGCCAAGCTTTTGAGTTATGGTATTATTTGTGGTTGATGAGATTTTGGAGCTATAATGGTGTATGATGTTTTGGAAGGAAATAATTGTGTGCTGGTAGGACCCTTTAAGGGTGTGGCTAGATTAGGAATGAAAATTGGTGAGGATGGTGAATTTGAACATGTTAGGTTTATGGGGAGGTTATGTAGAAATTTCGATAGGAAATAAGTGTTTTAAGGTGACTTAGTAAATTGGAGAACCTAGGTGTTTGTAGTGTTGAGTAGAGTAGATTAATAGCCTTGAAATGGTGAATGAAGTATGGGTTTGAAAGGTGTAAAATTCTGTAGCAAAATGACCTGTGAGGATCTTAGAAATGCTGGGAAAGAGTTAGTGTGCAAGACTTAGGAAATGAAAGTTGAACTTGGGTTTAGAAGTGCAAATGTATAAGAATTAATGGGAATGGTCATTAGGTGATTTGGTAAGGTTGGTAAGAGGTAGAAACTAGCAAGAAGAAGCTAGAAATGCACAAGTGTGCAAAATGTGAAAGTGGGAATGAAATTTTGTAGAAAATGAACAAGAATTGGGGTAAGGATTTGAACAAGGATTTGGAGTGGTTTAGAGCATGTTTTAAGGTGTTAAAATGTGTGGGAAACTTGTGGAAAGATTAGGGAAAGATTTAGTGTGGATTAAGGGTTGATTTAAGGTTGAAAAATCCACTAAATAACAGTTTTTAGCAGGGTCCGAGACATAGGATAGGAACCATGTAACACCCCAACCGCTAATCCTATGCTTACCGTCTAATCGTCCTATTAATCCTACGAGTTCGCAGCGGAATTATTACATACTTACTACGGCGGGTGATACGATGCCGCCAACCGCCCATACGGCTAGCTAGGCTACTAATACTTACAGTCACGGTCTGATGAACATAACGTACCGAGCTACTAAATTAATTGCCCAATACCATACACCAATTACTTACATCAATGGATCACCGAGTATTAGAGTATATTCGATTACAACCTTTCCAAACTTACCAAAAGAATGAGTTTCTAAAGCTACTCATCTATACCAATCCAATACTCCCATTATCCAAAAAGGTGTACCCCATGGTACACCGGCTATTCAAAAACTACAGCCATGTACTACTTAGTACACCCATCGTAAATTCAATGTTTACATTCCAAAAAGAAGATAAAAGAAATGAAACTAGATCTTCACATCTTCATCCCTCGCGGGTACCTGCGTGTAGTAAAAATGGTGCCCCAAGGGGCTCAGCAAACGCTGCATATGGACTCCGCATATACCGCGTGCTAGCTAGCGCACGCCGACTATTTGACGTCCACTAAACATGCATTTCATTAATTTCATACATACATGCTTTTCATACATCATACATGCTATACAATTCATTACACAATTCAAGGCAACAATATCATAGCATACTTCGCACTTACCTTCACAAGGTTAGCCAAATTATGCATCCGGGTTAATCGGAATGCTTTAGTCTTTTACTCATTACTTACTTCTTCTTGCATACAATTACTTACTTTCTTTTACTTTACTTACTCGTTCTTACTTACTTACTTATACTCAAGTTAAGTCGTCGGGACCTCCGGCCTTGGGGACTACACCGTCCCACATCCGGGATTTACTTGACTCACCAATCCGGGATGCTACCCACTTAAGGGATTTGGGCCGCGGACCAGTTTAAGAGTCAGGAATTGGAGCCAACCTCTCGTGACTCCGCATCCTCACGCGTGGCCGAAACTATATCGGACTTCTACTCATTCCAATTTAATTACCATTTTAAGTTAGGATGGTTAGCTTGTTAGGAATAAGTTAGAAGTCCAAACACAATAAATAACGGTCATGGTACAATACAACATACATACACACATTCATTATCATCCATACATTTCATGAATTATACAAACTAAGAATTAAAGAAAATATACAACATCATACAACACTACATATTCACAAGTATGCATATTAACTCCGATTCGTGCATTTATCTTATTTGGTGATCAATTAGCACACACACAAATCAGAGTAACCAAGATAGCATACGGGGCATGAGGAATCCATACCGTTCACCGTTGTACGTGATTCCAAACGTCCTTCGGTGTCACAAATCAAGTCCTATTATATACATACAATCGAATGATTAATACCCTATCATCAACTTAACTCCTACTTACTATGTCCCTTTACTTCTTACACTTTACTTACTTATCTTCCATTACTTAAGTTTTACTTTCTTACTTAGCTTTGGCATGTTTTCATACATGTACATATATATGTATGTAGGTACATACATATACATATATATATTATTTAAATTAAATATATATATTTTTTTTTGACCGGACCGGACTTGCGACCGACCTTGCAAGTCCGGTCCATTCCAGTAGCTCAGATTACCGAAATCCTTCTGGCCGACCGAACTTGCAAGTCCGGTCGCAAGTTCGGTCGATTCCAGTAGCTATCCTCGGGAAATTTTTCTGGGCCGACCGAACTTGCATGTCCGGTCGCAAGTCCGGTCGATTCCAGTAGGTTACAGGATGGAAATTTTTCTGGCCGACCGAACTTGCAAGTCCGGTCGCAAGTTCGGTCGATTCCAGTAGGTTACAGACGGGGAAAATTTCTGGTCCGACCGAACTTGCAAGTCCGGTCGCAAGTTCGGTCGATTCCAGTAGCTCACCCGTCTTTGTAAGTCTGGATCGACCGAACTTGCAAGTCCGGTCGCAAGTTCGGTCCGGCCCAGTATTTGCATTTTACTTTCTGTTTTCAGTCCTCTCTTTTACCCAATACTTCCCCATTGTTCCTACACTTAATCCCCCATGTTTTAACACTATTTAAACCTCCTAACACACCTTAGTTCATTTCCTAACTCCTTACACCATTTTATACTCATTCACTCACCTAATCTTCTAAGTTTCAACTCACACTCTCACTAGTTGTTTCCTAGTTGTGCTTTGCTACAGATTTTATTCTAACTCTCTCCATCTACAGCTCCCTCTTCTAATGTCATTGCTAACACCTCTAATACACTACAACTACATTAATTATCTCTCCCCATCTTCCCTCTATCTATCTATCTCAAAATCTGTTACAACTTATATTATTCACCTAGTTTAAAATTCACTAAGTGTTCAAATTCTGGATAAATTTTGACATAACTTCCCCTATATTTTTACACTCTCACCACACATTCTAGTTCACAATTCAACACTCTTTTCACCTGTTTCAACAACCAAAACTATACAAGCTCTCATATACCAAACTCAATACTAAAACACTACAAAAATTTGCTGCACTCAACAACTAAATCCTAATCTGTTTGTAACAGTTTTTGAATTGTTTTTCAAAGGTTCAAAATGCTAATGTTCTCTTACACATTCCACCATTACCACACTACTAGTTACAATACTCATTTTAGCTTCCTAAAAATCTGTTACATACATGTATACTAGGGATGGCAATTTTAAATGGATACCCGCTAACCCGATCCATCCGATTAGATAAACGGATGAAAATCCGAAATAAACGGATGACGGATTGGGTGACGGATGACTGGGTGACGGACCGGGTCGGTGATGGATGAAACTTTTTTATCCGTCACCCGACCGTCTCCATTTATCACCCGATTCGTCATCCGTTTAAAATTACACCTCATTTTATTTCAAGTAACCAAACAAATCTTAAAGAAATTTTAAAAAATTTAAAAGAATTGTAGACTTATATTTTACCGTCCATTTTTATTTTCTTCCACATACACTGCACAACTTTATACTATTTTCTTATTGATAATGGTAATATTTTTAGTATGTTTGAATGAATATTCTTAAAATATAGGTTACTTATACCCTTACCAATACAAAAATTTTATATTCATTACCATGCTTAAAAAGTTGTTGTTTATGATACAGAAAGGTATCATCCGATTATCACCCATCCACCCGAATCACCCGCGGATGATGGATGGACGGATGACGGATGTAGAATAAATGGTGACGGATGGACGGATGATGATGATATCCGGTGACGGATGCGGGTGATGCTTCATCCGACCCGAATCCGATCCATTGACATCCCTAATGTACACAAGGCTACATAAGGAATGCAATTTTTCCTTGTTTCTCTTCTTCTTCTTGCTTCTTCCTCCTTCCTTCTCTCTCTACCGTTTTGTAATCTCAATTCCTCTACACTACAACCCATGATATACACATTTTAATACGCCATTCTAATACTAGAACTAACCTTAACCATTAATCAGTTTCAATCTAGGTTTTAGGGTTTAGAGAATTTATTACCTTCCAAGAGTACAGAGCTGTTTGGGATAGCTCAAGGACAAGGTTTCTCACACCACCAAAATGCCAAAATCGGCTGGACACACAAGGATAAACAAGGCTTTAGTTCACATTTTCGTTTTGCCTTTGGGGCTAGAAAAAGGTGGAGTTTTTGAAGATTTTTTACCTTAAAGAACAAGGAGAAGGAGGCCTTCTAATGGTGGTGTTGAAGCTCCAAATGGGTATACCCATAAAATCGAAAGTGGGTGCTTTCGGATTTTGGAAAGATGAAAATGTACTCTTGGGGAGAGGAGTACAATGGTGGTATTTTTATAATTTTTGGAAGAGTTTGAGAGAGTTACAAAGAGAAGTAGAGGTTTGTGTGTTTCTATTTCCACCATGGAATCGCATGGAGAAGGAGAAATAGAGAGGAGAAGATGTTCACCGTGAGAGAGGAGGGAATGAGAGGAGAGAGAGTAAAAAGTGAGGTAAAGTAGTTACTTTAGTGTTTTTAATTGTTTTTGTCCTTAGTGAGTAAAAGGTAGAGTGTGTGTGTGTATCTGTAAAATCGACAGCACACATAGACCCAGGGGTTTTAAATTCTTTTTACATTCTTGGACACATAAGTTTGTGTTAATTATATTTCTCAACCCCACACTTCCCGTTTTTGACAATTTTTACTAATTTCTTTTCTCGTTTTTTTTTTTTTGTTCAAAAGCCTCACAATATTAATGATTATTTAGTTGACTAAATTGTTACGATCTATTTGACCCGCTTAAGACACGTTTTCCCGGTTACCTCGAAAGCGTGCTTTAAGATTCGGTAATGCTTTTAATCCATTTTAAGGATCCGTTTTCCTTCGGGATTTGTTCCCTAATTATATGATACTTAATTAAGCCTCTAACTTATTAGCCTAATTAATCACTATTTTTAATTACGGGGTATTTCAATCTACCCCCCTTAAGAAACTTTGCCCTCAAAGTTGCTCAAGGTTAATGGTTTATTGCAAATCTACTCATTATGCAAACCAATTGCCATAATGTATCCTCCTACACCTATGAGGTGTTACTTCTTTCACACTGCAAGCATACACATTTCAACATCATACACAATCACATACACAATACATCATTTCCACATACCATACCACAATACACAATACACCATTACCATTCACATACACATTACACCAATACACCATACATTGCACATACACATCATTCATTCACATTACACATACATACACATCCGTACTAAATTCACTTGCACTACATGTGCCATACAAAATGCAATGCTTACCCCGAAGCAATGCTAAAGCGAAAGGGTTCTACCCCCCTTAAAAGGGGTACGACCCGTACCCGTATACTAAATACTAGACTCTCTAGTCTATGATAACTGTGGGTATTTAGCCTTCATGGCATCTTCTAGCTCCATGTCGCTTCTTCGACATCATGGTTTGACCATAGGACCTTCACCATTCGTATAGACTTATGGCGAGTGTCCTGGTCTTCCTATCAAGGATTCTCACTGGGGTTTCGACATATCTCATGTTTGGCTCAATGGATAAATGCTCGGGCTCTAACACATGAAAGGATCAGCAATATACTTCTTGAGTTGTGACACATGAAATACATCATGGACACGCCCCAAGTACTCAGGTAGTGCTAACCTGTAGGCTACGGATCCAACTCTTTCGTGATTGTGACAGCCCAATCTGTGACAGCCCAGACAAACAGCCCACATGTGTGATATTGTCCGCTTTGGCACGCAGGCCGCACGGATTTGTTCTGGGGTTTCGCCCCAAAACGCGTCACACAAGGGAAAGTATCCCCACCCTAATAAGGTATGGTTCGTGCTCTCTCCCGATCGATGTGAGGTAACACCACGCCGGGTGTTACACCCTACCCCCCTTAAGGAGCCCAGTGCCCTCACGGGCTCACTGGACCCACACCGACCTGGGTCTGGCTCTGATACCATCTGTAACAGCCCAGTAATCAACCCACTTGTTAGATATTGTCCGCTTTGGGCCGCAGCCCGCACGGTTTTGCTTTCGGGTACCATCCCCAAAAGGCCTCTCACAAGGCAAGAGTATCCCCACCCTATAAGGTGTGGTTCGTGCGCTCTCCCGATCGATGTGGGAGGTGACCCCTACACTGGGTATCACACTCTACCCCCCTTGGGACCCAGCGTCCCCGCTGGCACACCGACCTGGGCCTGGCTCTGATACCATCTGTGACAGCCCAGACAAACAGCCCACATGTGTGATATTGTCCGCTTTGGCACGCAGGCCGCACGGATTGTTCCTGGGGTTTCGCCCCAAAACGCGTCACACAAGGAAGAGTATCCCCACCCTAATAAGGTATGGTTCGTGCTCTCTCCCGATCGATGTGGGAGGTAACACCACGATCGATGTGGGAGGTAACACCACGCCGGGTGTTACAGTGATAGTGTACGGCCCTACAAACTTTGGGCTTAGTTTGCCCTTCTGACCAAATCTGAAGACACCCTTCATAGGTGAAACTCGCTAGAACACTTGGTCGCCCACGGCGAACTCAAGGTCGCGTCGTCTCACATCCGCATAGGATTTCTGTCTATCTTGGGCTGCCTTCATGTTAGCTCGGATTTGTTGCACTTCGGCTTGTACTTGCTCAAGGTACTCCGGTCTTATTATGACCGCTTCACTTGACTCATCCCAACACAAGGGTGTACGGCAAGGTCTACCGTATAGAGCTTGGAAAGGCGACATCTTAATCGAGGCGTGATAACTATTATTATACGAGAACTCGATAAGATGGAGCTTATCTAACCAACTCCCCTGAAAGTCCAAGGCACATGCCCGAAGCATGTCCTCCAGTGTCTGGATGGTCCTTTCCGTCTGACCGTCGGTCTGAGGATGGAAGGCGGTACTCAGCTCAATTCTGTACCTAACGCTTCCCTTGTAGCTCTCCAGTATCTCGAAAGAAACCTGGTGTCGCGGTCAGATACTATGGTCTTAGGGACTCCGTGGTGTCTGATAATCTCCTTATCAAAAAGCTCAGCTAGCTTTACTACCTTCCAGGTGTCCTTCATCGGTATGAATCTGGCAACCTTGGTAAGGCGATCTACTACAACCCAGATCATGTTGAGTCCTCCCCTAGCAGGTGGGAGTCCTACAACAAAATCCATGGAGATATCATGAAATTTCCACTCCGGAATTGGCATCGATTGTACCATTCCGCCCGGTCTACGGTGTTCAAACTTCACCTTTTGGCATGTTAAGCATCTCAATACAAATTCCGTCACATCTGACTTCATTCCAGACCACCAGAAGTGCCTCTTCATGTCTTTGTACATCTTGGAGGCTCCCGGATGGACTGATAATGTAGAGCTATGTGACTCTCGCAGGATGCGATCCCTTAGCTCAGCATTGCTTCGGGGGACGCATAGCCTGCCATTCAACCGAATCAAACCATCTTCATGTAGCTTAAAATCATACTTTTTCTTCTCCAATGTACCATTCTCGATCTTGTGTCTGATTTCGGTTAGGTAAGGGTCGCTCGACTGAGCGTCTCGCACCTCGTCAACCAAGCTAGAGGAAGCGAGTAGTGAATGGAGCGAGTGTGCTCGACGGCTCAGGGCGTCGGCTACGATGTTTGCCTTCCCTTCCTTACTGCAGATTGATGTCGTAGTCTGAGAGAAACTCCATCCACCTTCTCTGTCTCAAGTTGAGTTCTTTCGGAGTGAATACATACTGTAAGCTCTTATGGTCGGAGTAGATGGTGATGCTTACCCCATAGAGATAGTGTCGCCATATCTTCAAAGCGAAGACAATGGCTCCTAACTCTAAGTCGTGAGTCGGGTAATTCTCCTCATGCTTTTTCAGCTGGCGGGAGGCATAGGCAACAACCTTGCCATGCTGCATGAGTACGCATCCCATTCCTTTGCCTGATGCATCACAGTATACCTCAAATCCCTCTGTGCCCTCTGGAAGAGTAAGGACGGGCGCTGAGGTCAATGAGTCTTTCAGTTTCTGAAATGATAACTCGCACTCGTCTGTCCATACAAACGGTGCATCTTTCTTCATCAATGTAGTCATGGGCTTGGCGACTTTCGAGAAGTCCCTTACAAATCTCCGGTAGTAACCGGATAGACCAAGAAAGCTCCTAATGTCGGTAACAGTCTTGGGTCTAGGCCATGATCGTACAACTTCTACCTTAGAAGGGTCAACCGAAGATACCTGCGCTCGAGATGACATGTCCAAGGAATGATACCTGATCAAGCCAAAACTCGCATTTGGAGAACTTCGCATACAGCTGGTTCTCGCGCAGTGTCTCAAGCACTTTCCTCAAGTGGGTTTCATGTTCCTCTGGTGATTTGGAATATACAAGGATGTCGTCGATGAAGACCACAACCGAAGTGTCCAACTGCTCACTGAATAAACGGTTCATGAGGTCCATGAATTTAGCTGGTGCATTTGACAAACCGAATGGCATCACCGTGAATTCGTAGTGGCCATATCTGGTACGGAATGCCGTTTTCTCAATGTCTTGCTCTTTGATTGCAATCTGATGATACCCTGAACGGAGGTCGATCTTGGAGAAGACTGAGGCTCCTTTCAACTGGTCGAATAGGTCATCGATACGTGGTAGTGGGTATTTATTTTTGACTGTGACCGCATTCAGCTCGCGGTAGTCAATGCATAGTCGGAGACTACCGTCCTTCTTCTTCACGAAGAGAACCGGTGCTCCCCAGGGTGATACGCTCGGGCGTATAAACCCTTTGTCTAGAAGGTCTCTCAACTGTTCTTTCAATTCGGTCATCTCTGCTGGTGCCATGCGGTACGGTGCCCTAGCAATGGGACCGGTACCTGGCAATAGATCAATTTCGAATTCCACTGCTCTCGGTGGTGGCATGCCGGGTAGCTCCTTAGGGAATACATCGGGGTACTCGGATACAATGGGTACTTCATCACTGAACTCTGGATCTCGCTCCAGGTCTTGTACATAACAAAGATACACCTCTTGGCCCTTTCTGAGCTCCCGGTACATGGCCATGGCAGATATAAGGGTGGTCGAAGGCTCTCTCGGTCTCTGGCGGTAAGATACTGTAACCCCAGAAGGACTCTTGAGCAGCAAACGATGCTCGGCGCAGAGGATCCTACCCTTGTGCCGCTCCAACCAATTCATCCCAATGATCACGTCGAATCCCAATCCATTGAATTCGATGATGGAAATGGGAAACGACTCGCCTTTGATTTGTATTGTGGCAGATTGATAGTACTTGGTGCACTTTACTCGCTCCTTCGATGGGAGAGTAACCATGAAGTTCGGTAGCTCATCCGCATCTAGCTTCAACCTCTTCACAAAGGATGGTGATACGAAAGTGTGAGAGGCGCCGGAGTCGAATAACACATTGGCATCAATGCCATTTACTGGGAAGGTTCCCGTTAGAATGGTGCCGCTTCTGCCGGCTTGTGCTTCGGTGAGGATGCTCAGGTTACCTTCGGAACCGAGTCCACAACCTATTGGATTCACAATTGGATAAGTATTGATGGTGGACACAAGCGGAATTAAATCGACACTGCTCTTTATTGATAAACCAACCATCATACATGTCGTGTCTCTAATACACGTTACTAATAGATTACATGGTACTAGGAATTTAATACTTTCTAAAGGTAAGGTTTAGGCGTCCTGGTTTCATGTGTGTGGCATTGATTATTGCCGGTGGTGCCGTATTCAACTTGATCTTATTGATCCCGTGATACAGCATCCTAGAGTTCCCACCCATGATTAGGACATCTCCTGATCTCAATACCAGTTTCTGTGCGAGGTCCACTCGCTTCTGCTCGCTATACAGGAATACGGCGTCATCACCAATGGACCAAGACACTACGGGCACTCCTTGTTCAAGAGATTCCGCTGTCTCGTCCTTGTCTTGGTGTAACCCAAGTCGTCCTTCTTTCTCGTAGAAGTTGACGATACAGAGATCCGCTTCAAGTGCGGGGATCGGTTCAGGTTCACATTGTTGTGCAAGTTCTACTGCTTGTGTGATGAGGGTCTGAAACTCTGGTGGTATTGTCGGTGGCGTCGCTCCGTCTTGTTGTTCATGTCTCCTGGTATGTCTTGGTATAAGGATTCCAGTCCTTTCCCAAGCACATCATCTTCAGCTTCATCTTCGCTCCACCGGGGAATTCGGGTGTGTAAAATCCACCTTGACCCGTTCCTAGCTCGTTGCATCGTCGAATGATTGAGATTTGCGCTTCGGGTGTCAGGTATCCCTTAATAAGATCATACCTGGTCGGATGACCTGACACTGTTTGTTGGTGTAGTCGTGGTTGGTGATGTCGATTTCTTCTTGATTCAAGGTTACCGGTATCGGATAACAGATACTAAAGTTTCCTATGGTTACAAATTTCATCTACGGTGAGTACTAGTTTCAACTACTTCATTTCATCATGCTTAATATACACTTCATTTATTTACTCATGCATTCACTCATACAGTTACTCTACTAGGCATGCTACTTCAAGGATTAAAGGTTTAGATGATTACCTTGGCCGGATTTCGAACCGGGCCCATCACGGTCAATAACATGGAGAACAGGCTGCCTCTGTGGTGCGCCCCTCTGAGGGCCCCGGGATCCCTGTCCCTGAGGTGCCTGCTGGGCCGGTGCATCGCCAGATGCCACCTCCTTGCCCTCTCTCTGCTTATAGTTCTGAAAGTTTCCCTTCGGCTTGGTGCTCTCTGGGCATCTGTTAGCTGTGTGTCCCAGCTTCTGACAGTTATAGCATTGATGTCCTCCCGAAGCAGTCTTTACCAGGATGGTCCTGGTTGCACTTTCTGCACACATAGGTGCGGCCATCGGAGAAGGTTTTGGCGACACCGGAGCTAGAACCTGAGGTTAGAGGGTTAGCACATGTGTGCGTGGGTATACTAGAAATGATACTTATACAATACAAATTGGATTAGGAATTTACCCTTAGGTGGGTGTGATCTCAGTGGCTTAGCTGCCACCGGTGCAGAATAACCAAGCTGAAGAAGCTCCGCTGGTTTGCCCTGCTCAGCATGGGCACTGCTCTCACCCTGGGATTTCTTGTGGGATTGCTGAAAGAAATTCTTCTTTTTCTTTTTCCAGCTCTTCCCCTGGTTCTGCTCCTCGTGCTGGTATTTTTGTTGTTAGCCTTGCGCTTCAGCGCGGTTTCTCTTCATCCCTTAATTGGCAAGTGATCTCAACGCGAGAAGCCGCGTGATAACACTCCTGAAATTTCAGGTATTAGCCGGGATTCTCATTTAAGGAGGAAAGAAAGATTCAAAGAATTCAAGGAATTTAAGGAATTGAAATGATACTAAGGGTTAACCGTTATTTACCTGAAGGGAGGTAAACCTGGTATAGCCCATACCGTACCGAAGGCGATGGCTCAGACCGCCATAGAAGCGATCGACCAACACTGGCCGGTGTATCCAATCAGGGAGGAGACGGAGAATGGAGGTGAAGGTGCGGTAGTACTCATCGACAGTCATCTTGTCGTCATCTTTAAGGCGTCTAGCTCTAGCCTTTTCTTGGTTTTCACATGTTCGGGTAGTATTTTGAACGGAGGAGTGATGCGAAGGACTCCCAGTCGAAGGTGGGGTCGCTGACATACTCGTGCTTGACTAGTTTCCACCAGTCCATAGCGGCATCCTTGAGGTAGTAAGCAGCTACTCTCACTCGAACTCCAGCAGGAGCTTCGAGGGTCTCAAAAGCAGTCTCCATTTCGGAGATGTAGGCTTCTAGCTTTGCAGGATCGCTCTCGCCTCTAAAGCAGGGAGGACAGAGATCTGCGATAGCTTTTACCCAGTTTACTTCTCTGGGTGGTGGGGGAGGGATTGGCCCCGTTTGAGTTTGTTGGGTTTGTTGGGATTGTTGTACAGCTTGGATTACTTGTGGTAGCATCTGAGCTACCGTGGCGGCGACGATCTCAGCTATCGTCTGCGCGCCGGGTCCGTCATTGCCCCCTCCTCTGGGGCGACCTGGACCTCTGCCTGACATCTGAATATTTAACAGTTACGTTAGGCTTTGCAAGATATGACTCAAAGGTCTTGGAATTTAAGCAAGGTATCGTTCATAAGAACGTTAAGGGTATCCGTCGTTAACAACGGTAGTTCCTAGTTAGGTTTCTAAGTATCCGTCTTAAGACGGTTGAAATCCTAACTCGGTAATCCCCTATGCTCGGTACTATGGACATCAGAGCGTAACTACGCTCTGATACCACTTTTTGTAACACCCCAACCGCTAATCCTATGCTTACCGTCTAATCGTCCTATTAATCCTACGAGTTCGCAGCGGAATTATTACATACTTACTACGGCGGGTGAAACATGCCGCTAACCGCCCATACGGCTAGCTAGGCTACTAATACTTACAGTCACGGTCTGATGAACATAACGTACCGAGCTACTAAATTAATTGCCAATACCATACACAATACTTACATCAATGGATCACCGAGTATTAAGTATATTCGATTACAACCTTTCCAACTTACCAAAAGAATGAGTTTCTAAAGCTACTCATCTATACCAATCCAACTCTCCATTATCCAAAAAGGTGTACCCCATGGTACACCGGCTATTCAAAAACTACAGCCATGTACTACTTAGTACACCCATCATAAATTCATGTTTACATTCCAAAAAGAAGATAAAAGAAATGAAACTAGATCTTCACATCTTCATCCCTCGCGGTACCTGCGTGTAGTAAAAATGGTGCCCCAAGGGGCTCAGCAAACGCTGCATATGGACTCCGCATATACCGCGTGCTAGCTAGGGCACGCCGACTATTTGACGTCCACTAAACATGCACATTATTTCATACATACATGCTTTTCATACATCATACATGCTATACAATTCATTACACAATTCAAGGCAACAATATCATAGCATACTTCGCACTTACCTTCACAAGGTTAGCCAAATTATGCATCCGGGTTAATCGGAATGCTTTACTCTTTTACTCATTACTTACTTCTTCTTCTGCACAATTACTTACTTTCTTACTTTACTTACTCTTCTTACTTACTTACTTATACTCAAGTTAAGTCGTCGGGACCTCCGGCCTTGGGGACTACACCGTCCCACATCCGGGATTTACTTGACTCACCAATCCGGGATGCTACCCACTTAAGGGATTTGGGCCGCGGACCAGTTTAAGAGTCAGGAATTGGAGCCAACCTCTCGTGACTCCGCATCCTCACGCGTGGCCGAAACTATATCGGACTTCTACTCATTCCAATTTAATTACCATTTTAAGTTAGGATGGTTAGCTTGTTAGGAATAAGTTAGAAGTCCAAACACAATAAATAACGGTCACGGTACAATACAACATACATACACACATTCATTATCATCCATACATTTCATGAATTATACAAACTAAGAATTAAAGAAAATACAACATCATACAACACTACATATTCACAAGTATGCATATTAACTCCGATTCGTGCATTTATCTTATTTGGTGATCAATTAGCACACAACACACAAATCAGAGTAACCAAGATAGCATACGGGGCATGAGGAATCCATACCGTTCACCGTTGTACGTGTTCCAAACGTCCTTCGGTGTCACAAATCAAGTCCTATTATATACATACAATCGAATGATTAATACACCTATCATCAACTTAACTCCTACTTACTATGTCCCTTTACTTCTTACACTTACACTTTACTTACTTATCTTCCATTACTTAAGTTTTACTTTCTTACTTAGCTTTGGCATGTTTTCATACATGTACATATATATGTATGTAGGTACATATATATATATATATATTATTTAAATTAAATATTTTTTTTTTGACCGGACCGGACTTGCGACCGACCTTGCAAGTCCGGTCCATTCCAGTAGCTCAGATTACCGAAATCCTTCTGGCCGACCGAACTTGCAAGTCCGGTCGCAAGTTCGGTCGATTCCAGTAGCTATCCTCGGGAAATTTTTCTGGGCCGACCGAACTTGCATGTCCGGTCGCAAGTCCGGTCGATTCCAGTAGGTTACAGGATGGAAATTTTTCTGGCCGACCGAACTTGCAAGTCCGGTCGCAAGTTCGGTCGATTCCAGTAGGTTACAGACGGGGAAAATTTCTGGTCCGACCGAACTTGCAAGTCCGGTCGCAAGTTCGGTCGATTCCAGTAGCTCACCCGTCTTTGTAAGTCTGGGCTCGACCGAACTTGCAAGTCCGGTCGCAAGTTCGGTCCGGCCCAGTATTTGCATTTTACTTTCTGTTTTCAGTCCTCTCTTTTACCCAATACTTCCCCATTGTTCCTACACTTAATCCCCCATGTTTTAACACTATTTAAACCTCCTAACACACCTTAGTTCATTTCCTAACTCCTTACACCATTTTATACTCATTCACTCACCTAATCTTCTAAGTTTCAACTCACACTCTCACTAGTTGTTTCCTAGTTGTGCTTTGCTACAGATTTTATTCTAACTCTCTCCATCTACAACTCCCTCTTCTAATGTCATTGCTAACACCTCTAATACACTACAACTACATTAATTATCTCTCCCCATCTTCCCTCTATCTATCTATCTCAAAATCTGTTACAACTTATATTATTCACCTAGTTTAAAATTCACTAAGTGTTCAAATTCTGATAAATTTTGACATAACTTCCCCTATATTTTTACACTCTCACCACACATTCTAGTTCACAATTCAACACTCTTTTCACCTGTTTCAACAACCAAAACTATACAAGCTCTCATATACCAAACTCAATACTAAAACACTACAAAAATTTCTGCACTCAACAACTAAATCCTAATCTGTTTGTAACAGTTTTTGAATTGTTTTTCAAAGGTTCAAAATGCTAATGTTCTCTTACACATTCCACCATTACCACACTACTAGTTACAATACTCATTTTAGCTTCCTAAAAATCTGTTACATACATGTATACACAAGGCTACATAAGGGAATGCAATTTACCTTGTTTCTCTTCTTCTTCTTGCTTCTTCCTTCCTTCTCTCTCTACCGGTTTTGTAATCTCAATTCCTCTAACACTACAACCCAATGATATACACATTTTAATACGCCATTCTAATACTAGAACTAACCTTAACCATTAATCAAGTTTCAATCTAGGTTTTAGGGTTTAGAGAATTTATTACCTTCCAAGAGTACAAGAGCTGTTTGGGATAGCTCAAGGACAAGGTTTCTCACACCACCAAAATGCCAAAATCGGCTGGACACACAAGGAGTAAACAAGGCTTTAGTTCACATTTTTGTTTTGCCTTTGGGGCTAGAAAAAGGTGGAGTTTTTGAAGATGTTTTTACCTTAGAAGAACAAGGAGAAGGAGGGCCTTCTAATGGTGGTGTTGAAGCTCCAAATGGGGTATACCCATAAAATCGAAAGTGGGTGTTTTCGGATTTTGGAAAGATGAAATGTAGCTCTTGGGGAGGAGTACAATGGTGGTATTTTTATAATTTTTGGAAGAGTTTGGAGAGAGTTACAAAGGAGAGAAGTAGAGGTTTGTGGGTGTTTCTATTTCCACCATGGAATCGCATGGAGAAGGAGAAATAGAGAGGAGGAAGAAGATGTTCACGTGAGAGAGGAGGGAATGAGAGGAGAGAGAGTAAAAAGTGAGGTAAAGTAGTTACTTTAGTGTTTTTAATTGTTTTTGTCCTTAGTGAGTAAAAGAGAGTAGAGTGTGTGTGTGTATATATGTAAAAATCGGACAGCACACATAGACCAAGGGGGTTTTAAAATTCTTTTTACATTCTTGGACACATAAGTTTGTGTTAATTATATTTCTACCCCACAACTTCCCGTTTTTGACAGTTTTTACTAATTTCTCGTTTTCTTGATTTTTATTGGTTCAAAAGCCTCACTAATATTTATTAATGATTATTTAGTTGACTAAAATTGTTACGAGTCTATTTGACCCGCTTAAAGACACGTTTTCCCGGTTACCTCGAAAAGCGTGCTTTAAGATTCGGTAATGCTTTTAATCCATTTTAAGGATCCGTTTTCTTCGGGATTTGTTCCCTAATAATTATTTATACTTAATTAAGCCTCTAAATCTTATTAGCCTAATTAATCACTATTTTTAATTACGGGGTATTTCATTATAAGCTCAAGGTAAGAGCTCTTACTAATGTTAATTTTAGTGCATTAGAGTAATGGGAATGGGTAAACCAATTAAAGAACCCAAATAATGTATTAGTAATGTAATTGTGGAAGTTTGAGTATTTGTGAAGTAGTATGTGGATTGTAGGCCTTGGAGCCAAGTGTATTGAGTAGTGCATTAGTAATGTGGATTGAGGAAGAAATGATGCATTGGCATTGTAATTGAGGAAGTATGATGTGCTAAAATTTTGTATGTGTACTGGTAGGACCCTTGTATGGGTGTGGCTAGAATAGGAATGGATTTGGTGAGAATGTGTATGTGTGGCTAAGTAAGAAAAGCAGATGAACTATGGCAAAATTTTGGTAGGAATATGTGCAATTATGGATGACTTGGTGAATGGGAGAACCAAGGTATGTATTGAGGATAGTAGAGATGTTTAATGACCATGGAGTAGTGATTATAGTATGAGAATGAAAGAATGTAAAATCTGCAACAAGAGTGTTGAATGGTATTGGAGGAACTAGGAGAACTTATGTACTTGACCTAGGGAATGAGTGTTGGACTTGAAGAGGTGAGACAATGCATTGTAGGCCTTGGAGATGGCATTAGGAGAGGAAATTATGTATGGAGGAAGTAGGAACCAAAATCTGTAGCAAAGAGGTATCAAATTGTATAGAAGAACTAGGAAAGATTAGTGTGCAAGAATTGGTAAAAAGAATGTTGGACTTGGGTATAGATGGTACAATTGCTTGGAAATGAATTGGCATGGTAAGAGGAGGTATTTGGGATGCTAGGAGTGACATTGGTGGAGGAAGTATTGGATGGTAGGAGTTGTAGCAAAAAACTGTAGCGTTAGAGAATGAAAAACTGTTATAAGTGTTGAAAGGAAGTGGGGAAATTGTGTAAATTGGTTGATGGATTTAGTAATGAATTTGATGAATGAACTAAGGTGAATTAGAGGATTTAATTAGTGTTTAAACATGTAGGAAACATGTGGAAATGAGTAGGAAAGATTGGGTGTGAATTGAGTAGAGTTTGAAGTTCAAATGAGTAATTAAAATAAGTACTGGGCTGGACCGACCCTAGGACCGACCCTAGCAGGGTCGGTCGACCCGAAAATTTACATCTCGGAAGCTTCTGCATCCGACCGACCCAGGGGACCGACCCTGACTGGGTCGGTCGAGTAGAAATTTTAGACGGGAAATGCTTCTGTAACGGACCGACCCAAGGACCGACCCTGGCTGGGTCGGTCGGGTTGGAATTTTCTGTAATTGGAGTCTCTGCAGCCGACCGACCATGGGTCCGACCCAGGGTGGGTCGGTCGGGTCAAAACTTACAAAAAAAAAAACTAAAAGATTATGATTAGTATATATATATATATATATATGTATATGTAATACCCACCTATACATATGAGCATATATATGTAAGTATACCATTGTTAAGCAATGAAAAGTAAGTAAATAAAATGTAAGTATAGGAATGTAAAGACTTAGTAAGTGTGAGTTAGGAAACATAAGGATAATCGAACTAAGTTAATGATAGTTAGATTAATTATTCGATTGTATGTATATCATAGGATTTGATTTGTGAACACCGGAGGAACGTTGGGATACAAGTACAACAGTGAAAGGTATGATTTCTTCATGCCCTGTATCCTAATCTGGTTACCCCGATTTGTGTGCTTATTTGATCACCTAATAAGATAAATGCATGAATCGGATTATATTGCACTTACTTGTGCTTGTTACATTGTTCTCGATATTTGTCTTGAACAATAGTTTGTATAATTCATGAAATATATGAATGATGATGAGTGTAATTGTACCTTGTAGTGTACTTGTATATTGTATGGTATTTGTATGGAGGTGTATATGAATAAGGTATTTGTGTATGTGGTTGGATGTTGACTTCTACTAATTCCTAACTACCTAACTCCTAACTTAAGTGAGTAAATTGGAATGAGTAGAAGTCCGATATAGCTTCGGCCACGCGTGAGGATGCGGAGTCACAAGAGGTTGGCTGCAATTCCTGACTCTTAAACTGGTCCGCGGCCCAAATCCCTTAAATGGGTAGCATCCCGGATTGTGAGTCAAGTAAATCTCGGAGGTGGGACGGAGTAGTCCCCAGGGCCGGAGGTCCCGACGACTTAACATGAGTAAGAGTAAGAGTAAGTAAGTATGTATGAGTATGAGTATGAGTATGTATGCGTATGTATGGAGTAACGAGTAAAAGAGTAATCTCCACCCGATTAACCCGGGTGGACCAATGAAGCTAACAAGTATTGTATATTGTGTATGTAATGTGTATGTGTAATTCGGAAAAAGGTAAGTACGTATTGGATGGTTTATGTTGTACTTCTTGTATGTAATGAAGTGTATGTATGTGTGTATGCCTTGCGTAATGTATTGTAATATTGTATAAGAGCATATATGCATGTATGTTTGTATGAAAATGAACTGCATGTATTCGACCAAGTGGTCGGCGTACCCTCACTAGTACGCGGGGTATGCGGTTATCATGCGCAGCGAAAGCTGACCCCTAGGGGGAACGTTTTTAGTGTGCAGGTACCCGAAGCGAATATGGACAAGGTAAGAGACCGGAGGCACACCCTTGTAATTAGAAGCAAGTAGTTTGTGAGGAACGGGTAGTAAAGTCTCTTAGTGAGTACGAATGAACTTGGAAGAGGTATTATACTTGTATAAGGATCTAGTAAACTCGGTATGTGGATATATTGTATTGTATTTGAAGTATTGTATCGAAATGGAAGATTGTAGCATTTAATGGTATACGGAGTATGTATGGTAGATATGTAACACTCGGGATTCCGGTCCATCAGACCGATGCTGTATGTAGTAGCAGCAGCCTTGTTAGTCACGTGGGTGACTAACGACATTGTATCACCCTCATTATGTAAGTATGTATCCGCTGCGTGTACCTGATGTGTAAGGAGATTGGACGGTAAGCACAGCATAAAGGTAGGGGTGTTACAAAAAGTGGTATCAGAGCGAAGTATCGCTCTGATGACTGGAAATACCGAGTTTAGATATACCGAGTTAGGAATTAGAAGCTTAGGGCTAAGGGCTGAGTGTTAGCATAAGAGATATGCTAGTTAGGAACTACCGGTGAGCACCGGATACTACAATACCAGTCCCGCCCACCGCAAACCCCATTGTATAACTTGGGAAAGGACGCCAGAGAGAAGAAAAGCCTTCTCATACTCGGGGAAAACCCGATCTGGCAGTTGTGAAGCAATCACACGGTAAACAAGAACCGACATATGGTAGATTCCAAGAACTAGATGTCCCGGAGATGGATCCCGGTTGGACCACAAACACCGCACGTAATAGCGGTAGGATGAATACTCCAACCACGAGGAGGCTACAACTTACAAAAGCATGGGGCGACGTGCTTAGCAGTCGCGAAACCTAGCTAGTCAACCAACAGCAGGAAAGGAGCACTAAGCGTGCAACGACGCGGAAAAAGGGAGCAGTAACGGAACCCGAGACATGAGTCTACGGGATAGTGATACTTGAATAATACCACCAACGGTACGCTAGCTGACTAAGGATATAGTTGGAAGCGGTTAACTCCAAACTACAACGCCATTAAGGTTGCATACCTGGCCAATATAGCTCAGACAACTACAAGAACAATCATGAGGTATAATCCAATAGGACTACGAGAGTAGTGCCTAAACAAGGAAGGCTCAGTAACCACCACAGATGTGTGGGAACGAGCCACGAGGAACGACACTAAACCAAATAGAGTGGGAATCTCCAAGGAGTTAGAGAAGTACCAGATCTATGACAGCCATGTCTAGACCACCAAGAAGCTACCTAAAGGATCGAGTATACCAATTGTAGATCATAAGAACAAGGAAAGTCAACAAGGCTATCAAATACAAGTGGAAACCATACCGTGATCGGTATAGGATTACTCAAAAACCACCAGTACCACGCACTTGCCACGGCAAGTGCAGTAAGAACATGAACATGTAAAGGAACACTAACACGTCACAAGTACATAGTAATGTACGGCGACCGTAATGAAGCAACCACAGGATCACACATCCTAACACCAGACGTACGAACCTTGGGAAGGCTTAACGGCCGACCGCTGTACTTAGTACATACCAGTCAGCGAGAAGCTAGACTTGGTCAAGACTCAAGCATGGTATGCCATGAGAGATTTCTTTTAACACCGAACCATTGCTTTTAAAACCCAAAAATTTGCTTTCAAACCACAACCTTTCTTTTAAACCTTGGATTTTAAAACCAAACCAACAGAATTACGGTGAGTATCATGGAATGATACAAGAGGAGTTGACAATAGAATACTTCACCTAGGCGTGTGACAAACACTACGAGTGTACCCCAGTTACGGGATGTGGGACAACTACACTCCGAAGGAGCTTGCGGGCCTGACACGTAGTCGGGTAAGTGGTAACGTATCAGCATGGTACCCCCCACGTATGTATACATGTAGTGTGCAACACACGGGAAATAGTCAACTCCGTTCTACGGACCATCAGTAAGTTCAAACCAGAAAAGCTGGACACCTCAGACAATCAAGTATAAAGGAACTCAGAAAATCCATTTTAAGATAAGGAATAAGAACCAGAAGGTGCAAGGAGCACATGCTAACAAATATAGACATCGGATATGTCTTAAAGACTTCAAGCAAATGCATGGTAACGGAGCAATTCTCCAGCCCAGCATAGTAAGGCAAAAGCCTAATGTAATACAATGATGCTCGACAAACGGGACGGAATTCCAAGAGCAATCACAACTACCACAAAGTATAATCCATCATTGGAGAGGAATAAACCTGGTCAAGAGTACTAGGAGGAACTATAAACAGTCTACCCAAGAATGGGAGACGTTATAACTGAAAAGGAATAACTCGAATACAATACCACAAGGCGGTATAGTAGACGCAACTTATCATAAACACTAGCCGGATGTAACGGCACAACTAACAGCACTCAGGAGCAATCCTTGAAGGGTGTCTGAGATAACAACAACAGTCGAACAAGCGTCATGATAAGACACGGGAACTAAAACGAACACTCGGTTAAGATACCGAAGGGATTTCACTTAACAGGAAATACCCGAAACTACAAAAGGCACTGATTAGCACCAGAATGCCTAAAGGACCTTTAGGAACGGAAGCGTGATATCACGACTTACCATGGAGCCTAGTAATACCTCCAACCTACGGGGTATAAATGGAGTGGAAACATGTATAAGCAGCTTGCAAGAGCATAGCTTGCAGCAATAAGGCTTAAGAGCCATCGACCAACTATGTATGTGAACCTTAACGGTTGCATAGCCCACACCATTCGATAACAAGACTCGCAAGAGATATTATCGCATACGACAAGAAATCAACACTGGACCATCAATAAAAACCCAACATCCGAGTGGCTTGGAGTATGGTCAACTTAGTGTCACTGTCACTAGAGCATCAGTCTAGTATACAGTTGACAAGCTTTTAATTACCTTCATGCCTTCTGTAGCAATGGTAGCACAGAGGCATAAGAGTTATGATAATGCCAACATTGGCCTAGTCCACACGTGGACACTACGAGAAACCCAAGGGAAGGTACCCCTCGTTAGCCAAAGACCACCAATGTGGTGAAGATGTGAACCCTTGGGAAGGCTTCCATCTATTATAACAGTAAAGCCTACGCCTATAAATATTGCCAAGGGGCGATGGAATGATGAAATGAGATTTCCAAACCATTACGACTTAAGGAGTAAGCATACTCCATATGCACTCAAGCATGTGGTGAACCATTGTATAAACACCAACATGGTAAACCTCGTCATGAGACCTATGAGTGGAAATAAACCCCTCAACAAGAACCTTCACTTACCAGTGATGAAATACCCTTCAATCGAAGAACGGGACCGGAAAACCCTTGAAGTTTCTTGGGATGTCCCGGTGATGTACATACAAAGTAAAACCGCACAACTAGAGCCTATAACCAATGCTCAGCTTTGGGAGGACAGTAATTGTCAAAAACAATCAATGTGAGTGCACATTGCACACCATGAATGACCAACGCTCAAGAGAGCTTGTAACCTGATAAATTACTTCATCCATTATCAACCAAGATACTTGGTACATTGTATCACAAATGATGATAGAATGTGAGGTAAGCTAACTTCACCTAAAACCTAAGTTGAATAAGACATCTCCACATTGGGAGATAATAAGATTGTCGTATGCTACGACAACCGTCATACACAAACACAGGAAACTCCTAGTGTATTTACACCGTAAGGAAATGGTGCCAATGACAATAGCGATAAGTGAAGAGGAACTACCCAATAACAGAAACAGTAAAAACAATGTTGTACAGTGAGTCAGAACACGGTACGCAACAAGCGACCGCCATGAAAATAGCAGATAAGACATGGAGTATAAGTATGAGATGACAGACAGAAATATTCTTTCCTATCACATAAGTGACTTACTGTCAAGCGTTTACGCCTCTGCACTCTGTATGACTGAGTGTTTTGGTATTGCACTTGTGCAGCTAATGATCTAATGGGATGGCTAGGGATATGGAAAATGTAAACCGTAGTAAACCCTTCTTTTCACCAACAAACATGAAGAGTGTACAATACACTAACAATCACAAAAATGTGATTCCAATGGAATAAAGGTGAAAGGACTTAAGAAAGTCACTAGGACCGACGCATATCAGTGCAAGGTCATACAAGTAAAGAACACTTGTACTGAACCAGAAGAACTGGTGTAATTCAGAAGCTATTGACAACAGAGGAAGTACTACAACTAAGTAGTGACTTAACCTCGCCCGACAATAAGTCGGAGGAGCTTAGCGAATGATCGTGGAAGTACAAATAGTGTGTATACTAGATTGCCAGAGAGCTGGTTATAAACCTACAACTCATTGAGTTCAAACACGGTAAAAGAATACCACATTGTTTAATAAACCTTATCCCCATAATAGACGGATAAAGGTGATGCATAGCACATTAAGGATAACACGAAGGGTAAGTAACCCGAGTTATCAGGGTCGCGCAGCAGAAGCTAGTGGGCCCTAGCTAGGAGACAATATACCTAGTAAGTATAGTAGAATGGCTAGTAATGCCTTGAAGCCTAATAGGCTGGAACCGAATTGATTATGAGTTAAATAAACTCATATAGGAATTCTTGGTGCAAAGACTAAACCATTGGTATGGTTAAGACCCTTTGACCAGAGCATAGTATATAGTATACCGTAGTGAAGCTAGACGCTTCGGATTGCCCAAACTAAATAACCAATGTTTAATATTAACATATGGGAGATTACGTGGGCGTAATCCCTTTTAAGGGGGGTAGAGCGAAAACCGCTTAATGTAAGTTTTGTGAATAAAACACATAAACCATAATGTGCATAGCACAAATGAGAACCAAATTGATGATTGATACTATGTTAAATAAACATAAGTACTCATTCATATTGTAATTATGGTAACTAGACATTAGACATGCAAATACCATAGGAGGAATATACCCATCTTGTAACACCATTGTAAGAGTATTAGTAAAAGAAAAGTAATGAGTAGTGGACGGAGCTCCACAAGTACTGTAGCCCTTGAAGAAGTAGTACGAAATGAATGAGGATAGTAGATGAATGAAGTTTATGAGTAGTGGAATCGTAAGTAAATTATTTGAAGCAATTGAAGTCAACTAAATCTTATAAGTATAGTATTCCTTAGTTAGAATATTAGAGATGATGGTGAGTAATGGATGGAAGTAGTGAAGGTTGATGAAATGAGCATTTAGATATCGAATCACGGAGTCAAGCATTTGGGGAAGTAGAGTGAGGATGATGGATGGATGGATTCCATCCTTTGGAGATGTATGAATTCGTAACTACGACTAGAAAGAGTAAAAAGATAGAAAATGAAAACAATTAAATTATTTGTTTGATTGAATCTGATGTGGGAAGTCGAACTTGATCCTGATCAGATCAAGGGAAACCGAACACAAATTGGAGTGGAAAGATAGTTCAACACTGGTGCTGATCACATCAGGGTCGAATGATTCTTGAAGCTCCCCTCAAGTGGTCACAAGAATCACACATAGGATAGAAGTAATATAAATTGGAATAGGTTGTGTGTTTTAGAAAATTTTTAATTGGTAGTAGTGAAAGAATTTCCCTTAGTATGGAGAATGAGGATTGCTGGAAGCATATACCGGAGAAGGTAGTAGTGTAGCATGTTGTATTATTCCAAGGGCAGAGGGACGTAGAGGAGTCCTGCGTCGAGATGACCTGAGTGCCTGCGGGATTGTAATGTGTATTGCATTGCTTTGGGGATAGCTTGCATTGTATTTATGTGAAAACCTAGTAAGTGGAACCAATGGTTGGTAGTAATGTGGATTGGAGTAATTATAGTACATTTGTATGGTATGGTATGTAGAGACCCTGAGTAATGGATTTGGGAATTGTGAGGAGGAAGAAGGTATGGCTTTGGTATTAGACACGTAAGAATGAGTAAGCATTGTAAACCTATAACCTCAAACAACTTTGAGGACAAAGTTCCTAAGGGGGGTAGATTGAAATACCCTGAACTTAAACATAAGGATTAAAATTAATCTAATACGTATTTAAGGGCCTAATGGTACCTGATTAATATTGGTAAGGGAAAATAAATCCGAAAGAACTAAAGAAACGCTTAAAAAGCGAAAACCGCTAAATAAGCGTTAAATAACCATAGGAGGTATGAGACCTCGGTTAGCGTATTATATGGATTCTAAAGGTTTAATAAGACCTAAATAATATATGGGAACAACTCCCGAAGAAAACGGATCCAAATAATGAATTAAAATGCTAATAGAGCTTTAGAGCACGTTTTTCAAGAAAACCCGAAAACGTGACTTTAAGTGGTCAAACGGACCCGTAAAAATCCTAAATCATTAAATAAGAATAATTAAGCATTTATGGGAGCTTAATAACCAATAAAAAATAAGAAACGAGAAAATTCCGGAAAACGGGCCCGGTTAGTGAACAGTACCTAAACCGGGTAAAGTAACGAGCGTTTTCTGTAAAAGACGAAAAACACTCCAGCTAGTATACTGCAAGGGGGCCGTTTTTAATAAATTAAAAGCCCTCACACACACTCACATACTAGCTAGTTAATTAAGAGACAAAAGCAAAAAGTAAAAAGGTTAAAAGTACCCACTTATTCTCTCACCTCACATTTCACTCATCTCTCTCCCATTTCTCCCTCTCTCACCGATTTCTCCCCCCTCTCTCCTCTGGTGTGGCGATTTCAAAGCTCCACAAGAGCTCCAATGGCAACCTCATCTTCTCCTCCTTGCTCTACCTCCATTTGAGCTCCAATCACAAAAATAACTACATATTTGAACTCCCCTCACTCTCCTCTACACTTCCCTCTTTTCGGAATTTCAAAATGAGGAATTTCATTTTCGTGGGTATACCCCATTCAAAGAGAAAAGCACACCATTATGGAGCTTGGAGTCTCCTCTTTCCAACAAGGTAAAAATCTCCATGAAAACCTTAAGTTTTCTTCATCTCCTTTGGTAGCCGATTTTTACCCTTGTGTAATGCCTTGTTCTCTCTCTCTCTCTTTTGAGCATAATATCAACCTAGCAATGGTGGTGGATTCACCTTCTTGAACCAAGGGCTAAAACCCCTTCTAAAACACTCCAAAGTAAACCCTAGAAATCTTGCTTTAAACAATTCATTGGACTAGCATTAATTTAAGGGTTAGTATATTAATTGTAGTTGTTTTGTGTTCATTGGGTGATGGGAATGGAGTTTGGCAACTCCATTCCCCACATGGCCGATTTGGGCAAGAAAGAAAGAAGAGGAGAATTGGAAAGGGAATGAAGGAATTATAAGCTCAAGGTAAGAGCTCTTTACTAATGTTAATTTTTAGTGCATTAGAGTAATGGGAATGGGTAAACCAATCTAAAGAACCCAAATAATATATTAGTAATGTAATTGTGAAGTTTGAGTATTTGTGAACTAGTATGTGGATTGTAGGCCTTGGAGCCAAGTGTATTGAGTATTTGCATTAGTAATGTGGATTGAGGAAGTAATGATGCATTGGCATTGTAATTGAGGAAGTATTGATGTGCTAAAATTTTGTATGTGTGCTGGTAGGACCCTTGTATGGGTGTGGCTTGAATAGGAATGGATTTGGTGAGAATGTGTATGTGTGGCTAAGTAAGAAAAGCAGATGAACTATGGCAAAATTTGGTAGGAATATGTGCAATTATGGATGACTTGGTGAATGGGAGAACCAAGGTATGTATTGAGGATAGTAGAGATGTTTAATGACCATGGAGTAGTGATTATAGTATGAGAATGAAAGAATGTAAAATCTGCAACAAGAGTGTTGAATGGTATTGGAGGAACTAGGAGAACTTATGTACTTGACCTAGGGAATGAGTGTTGGACTTGAAGAGGTGAGACAATGCATTGTAGGCCTTGGAGATGGCATTAGGAGAGGAAATTATGTATGGAGGATGTAGGAACCAAAATCTGTAGCAAAGAGGTATCAAATTGTATAGAAGAACTAGGAAAGATTAGTGTGCAAGAATTGGTAAAAAGAATGTTGGACTTGGGTAGATGGTACAATTGCTTGGAAATGAATTGGCATGGTAAGAGGAGGTATTTGGGATGCTATGAGTGACATTGGTGGAGGATATTTGATGGTAGGAGTGACATTGGTTGATGGATTTAGTAATGAATTTGATGAATGAACTAAGGTGAATTAGAGGATTTAATTAGTGTTTAAACATGTAGGAAACATGTGGAAATGAGTAGGAAAAGATTGGTGTGAATTGAGTAGAGTTTGGAGTTCAAAATGAGTAATTAAAATAAGTACTGGGCTGGACCAACCCTAGGACCGACCCTAGCAGGGTCGGTCGACCCGAAAATTTGCAATCTCGGAAGCTTCTGCATCCGACCGACCCTGACTGGGTCGGTCGAGTAGAAATTTTAGACGGGAAATGCTTCTGTAACGGACCGACCCAAGGACCGACCATGGCTGGGTCGGTCGGGTTGGAATTTTCGGTAATTGGAGTCTCTGCAGCCGACCGACCCATGGGTCCGACCCAGGGTGGGTCGGTCGGGTCAAAACTTACAAAAAAAAAACTAAAAGATTATGATTAGTATATATATATATGTATATGTATACCCACCTATACATATGAGCATATATATGTAAGTATACCATTGTTAAGCAATGAAAAGTAAGTAAATAAAATGTAAGTATAGGAATGTAAAGACTTAGTAAGTGTGAGTTAGGAAACATAAGGATAATCGAACTAAGTTAATGATAGTTAGATTAATTATTCGATTGTATGTATATCATAGGATTTGATTTGTGAACACCGGAGGAACGTTGGGATACAAGTACAACGGTGAAAGGTATGATTTCTTCATGCCCTGTATCCTAATCTGGTTACCCCGATTTGTGTGCTTATTTCACCTAATAAGATAAATGCATGAATCGGATTATATGCACTTACTTGTGCTTGTTTACATTGTTCTCGATATTTGTCTTGAACAATAGTTTGCATAATTCATGAAATATGAATGATGATGATGTGTAATTGTACCTTGTAGTGTACTTGTATATTGTATTGTATTTGTATGGAGGTGCATATGAATAATGTATTTGTGTATGTGGTTGGATGTTGACTTCTACTAATTCCTAACTACCTAACTCCTAACTTAAGTGAGTAAATTGGAATGAGTAGAAGTCCGATATAGCTTCGGCCACGCGTGAGGATGCGGAGTCACAAGAGGTTGGCTGCAATTCCTGACTCTTAAACTGGTCCGCGGCCCAAATCCCTTAAATGGGTAGCATCCCGGATTGGTGAGTCAAGTAAATCCCGGAGGTGGGACGGAGTAGTCCCCAGGGCCGGAGGTCCCGACGACTTAACATGAGTAAGAGTAAGAGTAAGTAAGTATGTATGAGTATGAGTATGAGTATGTATGCGTATGTATGGAGTAACGAGTAAAAGAGTAATCTCCACCCGATTAACCCGGGTGGACCAATGAAGCTAACAAGTATTGTATATTGTGTATGTAATGTGTATGTGTAATTCGGAAAAAGGTAAGTACGTATTGGATGGTTTATGTTGTACTTCTTGTATGTAATGAAGTGTATGTATGTGTGTATGTCTTGCGTAATGTATTGTATATTGTGTATAAGAGCATGTATGCATGTATGTTTGTATGAAAATGAACTGCATGTATTCGACCAAGTGGTCGGCGTACCCTCACTAGTACGCGGGGTATGCGGTTATCATGCGCAGCGAAAGCTGACCCCCTAGGGGGAACGTTTTTAGTGTGCAGGTACCCGAAGCGAATATGGACAAGGTAAGAGACCGGAGGCACACCCTTGTAATTAGAAGCAAGTAGTTTGTGAGGAACGGGTAGTAAGTAGTCTCTTAGTGAGTACGAATGAACTTGGAAGAGGTATTATACTTGTATAAGGATCTTAGTAAACTCGGTATGTGGATTATATTGTATTTGAAGTATTGTATCGAATGGAAGATTGTAGCATTATTGGTATACGGAGTATGTATGGTAGATATGTAACACTCGGGATTCTGGTCCATCAGACCGATGTTGTATGTAGTAGCAGCAGCCTTGTTAGTCACGTGGGTGACTAACGGCATTGTATCACCCTCATTATGTAAGTATGTATCCGCTGTGTGTATCTGATGTGTAAGGAGATTGGACGGTAAGCACAGCATTAAAGGTAGGGGTGTTACAATGAATGATATGAAATAGATATAGAACCTAGTGAGAATTAAATTCCCTAGGTGAGTTGACTAGAAGCAAATTGAGGATAATTGATGGACATAGTTCCATCCTTTGGAGACGTATTGTTTTGTGATTATGACTAGAAAGATTAAAAAGATAGAAAATGGTAAATGTTTGAATTAGTTGTTGGTTGAAATTGAAGTGGGAGGTGAAACTTGGTTTGCATGTGATCAAGGGAAGCCGAACACAAATTGGGGTGGAAGGATAGTTCAACTCTGATGCTGATCACATTAGGGTTGGATGATTCTTGAAACTCTTTATAAGTGGTCACAAATAACCACATTAAGAATAAGATGCAGTTAGCAATAATTGGACTTGGAGTTGTATTGTGTTTTCAAAAGAATTTTAAATTGGTGTTTTCAAATTTTCAATTGGTATGTTCAAGACTTCAATTGATATTTCCAAGACCCTTAAATGGTATTTTCAAAGGAGGGATTTCTTTACTCGACCTTGTAAAAAGGATTTTCAATTAGTACTTTCCAATAAAGGGTTGTTCTACTTAACCCCATAAAGAATATTTTCATATTACTTGCTCACGAGCTGAGGACGTACGAGCCTTTGTCTTCGGACCGGTGACATGAGAAGTATATTTTAAAAATGCATGTGATTGTTTTGATCTCCCAAAGGAACAGGGACCAGAAGGTGTCTATCGCGACTGGGTTCTGCGGGATCACAGTGTATATGTACTCAACATGGGACTCGAGCCCATGAAGAGATGGAAAAGGTATTTCTGTTTGTTATACATGCTAAGACATGTTGTGTGATATGTGTAATAAATATTATCCAGACCTATGAGTCTGAATGTGGTTATGTTACCCCGACCGTTGAGTTCGAGGTTATTATGTAAGTATGTCATGTGTGGATGTGGATATGTTACCCGGACCGTTAAGTCTGAGGTTGTTATGTAAAAGTGTGTTTTAGAATGGAAGTTGTATCATGCAAGTAAACCCGGTATTTCAATTAAAGGATGCATGGGAAGTTATGAACTTTGGGGACAAAGTTCTTTTAAGGGGGGTAGATTGAAATACCCCAAACCTTAATGTGTTAATTAATTATGTAATTATGATTTTCTAGGGCTAATTAAGTCCTTAAGGTCATTGGTGAAGAAATAAAAACCAAAAAGAAAAAGAAAATGCGTAAAAGTCACAAAACGTGGAAATGCATATTTAATTATTTTAGGAGGTATATAACCTTCACTAGGGCTATAAATATATTCTTATACCTTAATTACTCACTAAGAACATGTGGGAAAAATTCCGGAAGAAAACGGATCCAAACAATGCATTAAAACGCTAACGGAGTCTTAAAGCGCGTTTTTGAGAGAACCCAAAAACGTGACTTTAAACAGTTAAATGACCCCATAAAAATTATAGTTGAAATATAACTATAATTAAACATTAATGGGAGCTTAAGAACCATAAAATTAATTAAACGAGAAAATTCCGGAAAACGGGCCCGGTTACTGAATAGTGCTAAACCGGGTAAAATAACGAGTGTTTTCTGTAAAAGACAAAAAATGCTCCAGCATGTATAATAAGTGGGGGACGGTTTTAATTAGTGAGCCAGCCTCTCACTCACACTCTCACCTAGCTAGGAAAGGAGAAAGAAAAGTCAAAAAGCAAAAGTAATAAAGTGCCCCTCTTTTTCTCTTTCCTCTCATTTTCCTCTTCTCTCTCTTCTTTGTTTCTTCCCCACCGTGAGCTGCCTCCTCCCTTCCTTTCCTGGCGATTTTTGAAGCTCTCCACATCAAAAACAAAACACATATTTATGTTCCTCTCACCAAGCTCTACACTTCTCTCTTTTCAAAATCCGAAAATAATGAAGTTCATCTCCATGGGTTTTCCCCATTTGAGGAGAAAATGGCACCAGTGGGTAGCTTGGAGTATCCTCTCTCTCCTAAGGTAAAAATATTCATGAAAAACTCATTTTTCCTCCTCCTCTTGAGTTGGCCGATTTTGCCCATCCTCATGCCTTGTTTTCTTCTTGTTTTGGAGCTTCATTTCAACCCTCCAATGGTGGAATAATCCCCTTCTTGATTCAAGGGTGAGAACCCCTCTTAAAAAGCTCCAAAAGGTAAACACTAACTATGGTGTTCTAAACATTGCATTGAAATTGTGTTATCTTAAGGGTTAGAATTTTAATTGTGTGATTTTTGTGTGATTTGGATGTTGGGATGGAGTTTGGTAACTCCATCACCTATTTGACCGAAATTGGGAAGAGGAGGAGCAAGAGGAGAATTAAGGAGAGACTTGTGAATTTAAGGTAAGAAAACTACCTTAGTAACTATCTTGGCTGTTTAAGAATTTGGGATGGGTTAAATTGAATAATGAACCCAAGATATGGAAAATAATATGTTTAGTTGATTTGAGGGATTTGTGAAATTAATTGTGAATTAAAGGGCCTTGGAGCCAAGTGTTTTGAGTTTATGTTTACATTGTGGTTTATTGAGATTTTGGAGTTATGTTGTTGTTGATGGACTTTTGAGGATTTATTATGTGCTGGTAGGACCCTTGTAAGGGTGTGGCTAGATTAGGAATGAAAATGGTGAAGGTTGGTGAATGTGGATATGTTAGGTTTATGGGGAGGTTATGGCAAAATTTGTGTAGAAAATGAGTTTAAGGTGACTTTGTGGTTTGGGAAAGGTTAGGTGTTTGTTGGGGGTTAAATTGAGTTGATTAGTAACCATGGAATGGTAGTTGGAGAAATAAGGGGAGTAGTACAAAAATCTGTAACACAAGTGTTAGAAAAGTCATGGATTTGACTAAGAATCAATAGAGTGTTAGGCTTGAGAAACAAAGGGTGAACTTGGGTTTTTTTAGGTGTATTGGTCTAAGAATGTATTGGTGTGGTGTGTAAGTGATTTGGTTAGGTTGATGGGAGGTTGTGAAACATTTGAAGAAGTTTCAAATGCACTGTGGTGCATAATGCAACAGAGGGATGGAAAAAAATTGTAGGAATGGACAAGGAGTCAATGGTGAGTTTGACCAATGATGTGAAGAGGTTTACAGCATGTTTTAAGGTGTTTTAACATGTAGAAAACATGTGGAGAGATTAGGGAATGATTAGATGTGAATTAGGGGTTGAAAAGAGGTCAAAACTGTCAATTTAATCACCTACAGACTTGGTCCGGGTTTGTAAACAAGTACACAAACCCGGACCACACTTAAAACACGCCAGAAACTTGATTCAGCAATTGGTCCGGGTTTACATCTAAGTACACAAACCCGGACCAGTGTATTTTCTTGGCAGAAACTAAAAACCCTGATTGGTCCGGGTTTGTAACCCCGGACACAAACCCGGACCAGTCCAAAAATGCACCAGAATGTGTTTTTAAGTGATGTTATGATGGGGAAGTGAATGGTAATGGTTTTAGATGTTGATTAGGCCTTGTTTGGTGAGTTTTAAAGGCCATTGGAAGTATAAACAAGTGTGAGAGTGAATGCGTACGTTGTGAACTTAAAATCACATAAATAAGTTATGGATAACGGGGCAACGGGGTTAAGTTCGGGAGTAATAGAAGTTTACATACCGTAAGACTTTGTTGTTAATAAAGCATTTGAAATACTACCAGTTATTAGAAAACTACCCGGGGAGCGTGAGATGACGCATTAGAGTAAATCCTCGGGAACACGGTAGAGTAACCCATGGTGTAAGGTATGGTTTTCTTGCAACCTGTGTCCTACCGGGTTACACCGGCTTGTATGCCTATGTGTTTTCTGTATGTTTGCCACCTTGCAAGATAAAGCATGAAATGAGTTTACAGTAATTCATTAATGTGGCGTAAATAATTCCGATACCGTTTAACCTTAATTATGTGTTAAACCGTAGCTAACCGACTCTAGGATCACATAAGAGATCGGTATTCGGATTAAACGTCCCAACCTACGGGAACGTTCTAACAACGGCTATCCGTGAGTTAGTTGTATATTGTGGTTATGTGTGTTGTGTGTTGCCTTTGTTTAATATATCATTGTTTAACGACTGTTGTTGTCCATGTTTGTCGAATGGGATGTTACCTTCCTTGTGTGTGATTAACCAAGCTTGAAACACCAAATGGTGTATGGATGTGATAAGTTCCATAAAAGAACTTCTAACTAATATGTATATATTATGGGGGTGAGGAATCCGGTCGTTCCGGTCGCGCGCGGTTTGGAGTTGATGTATATATTTGAATTAACTCCCACTCTGTTATGTTATGGTTGTTTTTCCTTCTTGGATTACAACCACCCACAAGCTTAACCAAGGCTTACCTACCTCATTATTATTCGGGGCTAGGGGGAATACTGTTATGTTAAGGTTGCTTTCCTTCCTTGGATTGCAACCACCCACAAGCTTAACCAAGGCTTACCTACCTCACTATTATTTGGAGCTAGGGGGAAATTGTGTATGGTGTGATCGGTCCTATATTACGGCCGACACATCTAAGTGAAGTAAACGTGTACGGTGTGCTCGGGCCTATATTTCCTCCGGCACATCATAAGTAAAGGGTATGTTCTCTAAGAAGAACGGTATTAAGTTGTCTACATGTTATTATGTGAAGTATGTTGTTATGTTGTGTACGTTGATCTCCAAAATCAACCCCGTACAAATATAAGGGATAATGAAGTATAACCCGATAAAATGGGTATGTGTCGTCTAGCAAGGAATGGCTCCATTAGGGTAGCACCCTCAAGGGACAAAGAACACAATAGTGTGATCTAACCAATGTGATGTGTTAATCTTATGTTTGTATCCTATTCATTGGATGTGTGATTTATAAGCATGATATGTGGGTATAGTTTCATGCATGTTTTAAATACAATTAACCGCATGCAGACGACAAATAGTTGTGCGTGGCCCGGTAGTATGCGGGGCTCGATTACCATACCAGCAAAGGTGCTGACCCCCTTTGGGGGGCCCCATATTTCAGGTACAATGGAGCTAGCAGCCGTTCGAGAGTAGAACGGGTAGCTGTTTATACTTGGATAGTTATTTAGTTGTTTATGTAGTTGTAAGGGATGTAAAACCGAAGTTTGATAATCTGTAGCGGGAAGTATAGACTCGGTACAGTTGTAATGTAAATGTATGTATTTCGGTTTAGAAACGGCTGGTAATGTAAAGTGTAGTGCTCGGTAATCTTGTCCATCAGACCGGTACACTATGTATGTATTAGCCTTGTTAGCCACGTGGGTGGCTAACGGCGTGTAACACCCATGGATTAAGTTAAGTGTTGAGTTGTAATTCCACTGCTAAATGTTGTTAAGTATGGTGTTTGTAGTTGGGGTGTTACATTATAACATGTGATCTGGAGCGTTTTTCGTCTTTTACAGAAAACGCTCGTTTATTTACCCGGTTTTAGCACTATTCACTAACCGGGCTCGTTTTCCGGAATTTTCTCGTTTCCTTAATTTTAATGGCTATTAAGCTTCCATTAATGTTTAATTATATTTATTTGATGAACTATAATTTTTACGAGTTCATTTGACCACTTAAAGTCATGTTTTCGGGTTTTCTCGAAAAACGTGCGTTAAAGCTTTATTAGCGTTTTAATACATTATTTGGATCTATTTTCTTCGGGAATTTTTCCCATATATTATTTAGGCCTTATTAAGCCTTTAAAATCAATTCAACCCCCATTTCAATTATATTCCTCCTAGGGTCACTTAACGCTCACTTTAGCGTTTTTCGCTTTTAAAGTGTTTTTCTTGTTTCTTTTGGATTTACTCTCTTTACCAAAACTCATTAGGCACTAATGGGCCCTTAATATCGTATTAGAGTAATTTAATCACCCTAATTAAGTTCGGTGTATTTCAACCTACCCCCTTAAAGAACTTTGCCCACAAAGTTAGTGAGTCTGAGATTGTTAGTCACCAAGGTACTCAGTTCTAAGGTCATAAACTCTATATAACCCGATAGACTCCAACATCTGACTCGATGTATACCACACATCCACACAAAATTTCAAGCATGCATAGCAACCAAAAATATCATTGTCCAATCTCTCAATAGGGGTCCATCCGCAGACAATTAGGCACTAAGTCCTCCCCCATATCGGGTGATCCCTCAGGTACCGGTCACATTTGAACACTTACGCTCTCTGGTTCACGGCCGTCATGACATTGAGCACTTACGCTTTCTGGCTCTACGGTCCTTTGGTTCTGATCAAAATCATTTGCACCTCTAGAGAATCCTAAGGCTCCAAAGTGGGTACTCTTCCCTGACCGGACTACAAATATCCGGCGGCCCTTGGACAAATACAAAACACACACTACAAACGTCCTACAGGTCACCTAGTACCCTTGCTCGTCCGTTGTAGTGGTTTCAAAACTATTCATCACTTCCACCGACTCACAACTAGCTTCACCTCCATGGTTTCAACCCGATACCGGTGCCTAGCCATGAAAGATCCACTAGCGCCCATGGGAGCGGTTTCAAAACCGATCCTCATTCTTAAGTTTGAAGAAAATAATTTGTGCCAAAACCAGTTTGGAAATTCATTTTGAAAACTTCAATGCAACTCCAAATTCCAATTTCTGTTAGTTTCACCTATTACTAGCATGATCACTTGTGGCCACTTATAAGGAGCTTCAAGAGTCATTTAACCCCAATGTGATCAGCATTGGTGTTGAACTATCCATCCACCCCACTTTGGTGTTCGGTTTCCCTTGATCGCTAGCAAACCAAGTTCCACCTCCCACCCCAATTCACACAATCAAATAGTCAATCAATATTTCATTTTCTATCTTCTTAATCTTTCTAGTCATGATTATACAGCCATACATTTACCAATTTCTAGAATCCATTTACTCATTTACTAGTCATCTCATCAATTACTACTCATTTTATCCCAAAATACTTACCTAAGAAATTCAAAGTTAATCTCCAATTAGTTTTTCCTATCCTCAAATCGTTCACAAGTTAAATCAATTTCTATCCTCAAATACAATCAAATCAAGTTACCTAGGGGACTCACTTCCCACTAGGTTCAACATCGGTTTCATACCGATTTATACTCATCAAACTCCTCAAACATACTCATTTCCCAAATTATTACCAATCGGGTTCTCATTCCCCTTGAGTTTCTCTACTCCTTTCCACTTCCAATCTCTCACAATCAATACTCCTTTCCACTTCAAATCTCACAATCAACCTTAATTACATTATGAATGGATACATATGTTTATGTAACATAAGTACCAATCATCAAAACTAATTCTTTTGCGCTATGCGCATTGTAGTTTACGCACTATCATATAAAACATACATTTTATGGTTTTCGCCCTACCCCCTTAAAAAGGGATTATGCCCACGTAATCTATCGTGTGTCAACATTGGACATAGGTCTAAGGCGTTTAGCCGTCACGGAGTGGTTCAACTTCCATGCGGTCTATTACACAATGTATTCTGGTCAAAGGGTCTTAACCGATTTACTGGTTTAGTCCCTGCACCAAGAATTCTCTTCGGAGTTTATTTAACTCTTAACCGGGTTCGGTTCTAGCCTTAGAGGCTTCAAGGCGTTGATAATTAGCCATTCATTCACTAGGTGTATTAAACCTTAGAATTTGGGCCCACTAGCTTCTGTTGCGCGACCCTGATAACTTAGGGTTTATTTGCCCTTCTCGTTATTCTAAATGTGTTGTACATTATCCTTTTATCCCTTTTATATTGGGAATAAGGTTTATTCATTCAGTGTGGTATTCTTTTATAGTACGCGAACTCAATGAGTTACAGGTTTTCTATCCAGCTCTCTGGAATCAATGTACATACTATTGTGTACTTGAGTGATTATTCACTTGGTTCTCCCGACATGTTGTCGGTTGAAGTTGAGCGACTACTTAGTTGTAGTGCTTCCTCTATTGTCACTAGCTTCTGAATTTTGACCTTTCATTTTGTATGCTTCGGTCCTTATGACTTCGTATGTTTCCTTCTACCTTTTACCACAATTGTCAACTTCACAACTTCCTAGCTATCCCACTCGATCATTACTGCACAAGTGCAATACCAAAACACTCAGTCCTACAGAGTGCAGAGGCGTAAACCCCTGGGCAGTAAATCTCTTGTGAGATTGCAATATAAATGAATATTATTTCCTTGTTACTCGGTCTGTCTACCATCTCTATTCATCAACTCCATAACATTGTGATTCATTCACATATATTGGTCGCTTGTTGCGCACCATATTCGTGTTTATTTACGACATTGGTTACCATGGCATCCGCTATTTCATTAGCTTCCACTCATGTGTCTCTACCATTAGACGAGGGTTCGCCATTTACTAGGCTGATTATAGCATATGACATTTTTTTATATCTCTGAGCTTCTTGAGCGTTATTGGTTTTACACTTCAGGTTCGTACTTCACGTATTTCTTCTTAACCGATTACGCCTCGGTTTCCAATAATTGCTATCAAAGCCTATTTCACATTGCTTGGCAATAATTGTATGCTCAAGTTTCACTACATTAGTAGTTCTGAAAGAGATACATCCTCTTCTTGGAGTCTATGTGTTCACCGCTCTCGCGGTCCCACATTAAAGGGGTATCCTTGTTCGATAGTTATTAAACTCCTTTACTGGTGTCGTTCTTGAAAACTCTCCACATGGTTCAATGGGTTTTGCAACCGTTGAATCTACATATTGTAGCGGTCCCATGGCTTACTAGCCACGTGCCTAGAGCTCCGCTCATCCTAGGCTGTTTACACATAATTACTTCTCCTTATACGTAACGGTTTTTCTTTTGTTTTTCCCTATGTGGAGGTAACATTGGGCCTCCGTGATAAGTTCATCGCATCACGTTTCTGTCCGTTGGAGACCCTTTAAGCATTTTGGTATCGATCAGTACCATTCATCTAATTTAGGGTATCCCCTGGTAAGTGGGATCCCTTCGGTGTTCTAACCGAGTGTTCATTATAGCTTTGGTGCTCATATTACGATACTTCATTCAACTATGTTGACTTTGATACCCTTCATGGATTGCTTCTGGGTGTTGTTGATTATGTTGTTACATCCGGCTAACATTTGAGTATGTTCTGTCTTCTCTGCATTGTGGTTCTGGATTTCAAGTTGTCCCGTTGAGGTTATAACGTCTCCCGTTCTTAGGGTAGACTACGGATACTTCTCTTATGGTTTTAACCAGTTTGGTATTTTCCTTCGGTGATGAACGGTATCCTCCGGTACCTTAGATGATCACTCTGGGTATTATATTTTGTCCCCTGAACATTGGTGTGTTCGTGTTAGGCATTGCCTTACTGTGTTTAGACCGGATATCCATTCCGGCTATTTCATACTTTTGTTTCAAATTCATGAGACATATCCAATGTCTTTACTCAATCGTTAGAGCTTTTCGCACTTCTTAATCTTAATCATCCTCCTGGAGTAAGTTCTTAACTCCTTTAGCTTGTAAGCTTATCTGAGTTTCCTTCGATTATTTGAGGTATCCATTTGTTTCGGTTTGAATTTACCTTATGGTCCGTAGAACGGAGCTGACTACTTCCTATGTTTCGTACATACATGTATACATACGTGGGGTACCTGGTACGTACATTACCATACCTGACTAACTCGTAAAAGGTCTTTCAGGCCCGCAAGCTCCTTCGGAGTGCGGTCGTCCTACATCCGTATTTGGGTACACTCATAGTGCTCTTCACACGCCTAGGTGAAGTATTCTATTGTCAACTCCTCTTGTATCCTTCTATGATACTCACCGTGATTCTTCTGGTTTGGTTTTAAAAAAATCTGAGGTTTAAATGAAAGGTTTGGGGTTTTAAGAGAAAGTTCTGGGTTTTGAAATAAAATCTTAGGTTTGAAATAAAAATCTTCATGGCATTGCCATGCTTGAGGTCTGTGACCAAGTACAGCTTCCTGCTGACTGGTATGTTCGTTAATATAATGGTCGGGCCGTTAGGCCTTCCCAAGGTTGATTCTTCACGTTCTTAGGATTAGTGATCCTATGTTTGCTTCAATCCTCCTGGTGGTACTTTAGTAAGCACTCGTTAGTTGTCAAAAGTCTCCCAATTTGCCTTGTAGTTGCTGCACTTGCCTTGGCAAGTGCGCGGGTACGTCGGTTTTCAGGTTAACTTGTACCGATTACGGTATTGTTTTCCATCCATACTTGGGGTTTTTATTGGATCTTCCATCCATTTTTAATCTTAGTGATCAACTCCCTGAGTGGCTTCTCAGTGTTCTTGACATGATTGTCGTTAATCCGGGTGCTTTCCGGATCCTTGTGGTACTCCATGTACCTTGCTTAGTTGCTCGTTCCCACACCTTTATGGTGGTCACCGAGGTTTGACTAATCCTTAGGAACTATGTCGTAGGCCTATTGGCATTGTAGGTTTGGAGTTGTCCAACCTCGACTAATCCCTTAGTCGGTTAGTATACCGTTGGTGGTATTGTCAAGTGTTGTCGTCCGCAGACTCTCTTGTCTCGGGTTTTGTTACCCCGCCTTTTTGCTTCATTGCGTAGTTGTACTTCCCTTCTTGTTGGCTGCGCATGGTTCTTGCGACTGCAAAGCACGTCGCCCCAGGGTGCCGCAAATTTCATTATCCTATTGTTAGGATCTTCAGTCTACTTCCGTTCAGTACGGTTATTGTCATTGAAACGGGAACCGTCTACAGGATTTCCAAATTCTTGGAATCTACCGTATGACTGGTTCTTTCTCTTTACCAAGTTTATCTTACAACTGCCAGATCGGGTTTTCCCAAGTATGAGGGTTTTTCCATCTCTCTAGCGTTCTTCCCCCAACTTATAACGGGGGTTGCGGAGGGCAGGATTGGTTATGTAGGTATCTAGATCACCCTGGAAGTTCCAATCTAGCGTACCTCACAAGCTAACACTCAACCCTTAGCCCTAAGTCTCTAATTCCTAACTCGGGTTTCCTAACTCGGTATTTAGACCATCAGAGCGATACTTCGCTCTGATACCACTTTTTGTAACACCCCTACCTGTAATCACACAATTATCTCCTAACTCGTCTCCTTTCCCAATACATAAGCAGCGGAACTTCCAATACAATCGGGGGTGAAACAATGCCGTTAGTCACCCACGTGACTAACAAGGCCAATCCAAACTCAAATACAACAACAATTACAATATCGGTCTTATGGGTCTTATATACCGAGTACTACAAACCAAACTATACAATCCATTCCTTGATCAATTCTCAAAGCAAATACAACTTCAATTCCTTAATATACAAAATACAATATCTGTTCAATACTATACCGAGTATCTACAATTCCCAAGTCTATCCATGACCTTTCAGTCTTACAAATCCACAATACACAAATACAATTTCTTGACAACTACCCATATCAATAACAACCCCGTCCTACTCTCGAACGGTTGAAGGCTTCGTTGTACCTGGAAAATAAAAACGATGCCCCTAGGGGCTCAGCAAAATTGCTGCATATGAAATTCGCATACCCCGCGTACTAGTGAGGGTACGCCGACTAATTGGTCGAGAGCATGCGGTTCATTTTAGTTCAAACAGCATGCAAGACGACAATACATTTATATGTATGTCAACACAATCAAGGTTCAATGAAGAACACAAACACTAACACACACATCAAGATGTTAGTTTAATTTGTTCTTTACTTAGGCTTGAGGGTTATACCTCACTATGCCCCAATTCATTCTACATTGTCACCCACACACTTGGGTACACTTACTCAAATCCTCTTACTCTCATCTCAACTCAATACTCAATTACAACTCAATTCTCTCAAGTCTCAACTCAATACTCAATACTCACATGCTCAATTCTCAATACTGAAGTTCTCAAATCCATACTCAATACTCAAAGGCATCTTTTAAGTCGTAGCCATGACCTCCGGGCAGGGTCATACACAAAACCCACCACCGGGCTTACAAATAAAAAAGGGGTTATGCATTTAGCTCCTCACGTCCACCAATGTCCAGTTCTCTACCGGACTACTCAAATTCTCAAACTCCTCTCTCAGAGTCATTTCACAATCTCCTGGATTAGCCTAGAGGTATCTCTCTCTATAACATCTATTGGCTTAGGGAATTCTCAATGTCTAGTATTCTAAGATTTAAGGTCTTACCCTACTTATCGAATACTCTCATGTTCGTGACATTGTTCATTTCAGTCGGTTCCTCTCATTGGGGTTCGATTATATCTCTAAGGGGTTTGGTGATCCCTTACCATGCTTTACTTTACTCAAGGTTCATATTTTGAACAATTATCTATCCTCTAGATAGAGGTTATTCATATACTTCCACTATTATTTATGGTGTGGATTAAATTGATTCGGTTCTCTAACCGTTACCGGGAGTTTATTTCTCCCGTATAATTCTCTCACATTCTAGTGAGTTCGTAGTTTGTGTTATCGTTTCTTGGTTCGATAGTTTTAGTGTGTTACCACGTTTTCGTTAGATCACAACTTGACTCTTTCGACGAGTCTCTACCCAAACAAGACTCAACTATGAGTCGCACTACAATACACAATCACATGCAAGCAACTCATTCGCAATTCACCCATTTCATGAACTATACAAACTTCAGTTCAAATACAAACCAACAAACAACAATACAATACAAGCACTAATAAGTGCAAACAATCCGATTCGTGAATTTATCTTGTTAGGTGATCACACAATCAAACAAGCACACAAATCGGGTAACCAAGTTAGGATACAGAGCATAAGAAAATCATACCTTTTACCGGGGTTAACTTTACCAGGTGTTCTCACGTTCCTCGGCTCACACTTGTTCCTCGTATCTTACTCTTGAACTACTAATTACATGTCAAATGGTTCTATTAATATTAAGGTGTTACGGTATGTACATAATTGCTACTCCCGTACTTACCCCGTTATCCCGTTATTTTGGTTTAACTTAGTGTACTTAGTTCCTCAACTTACTCAATCACTTCTCAAACTTGTTTACACTTCTTAGGACCTTTAAAGGTCACCAAACAACTCCTAAAACCAATACCATTCAATCCCCCATGTTTAGAACCCTTAAAAACACTTTCTAGGCAATTTTGGGGGTGGTCCAGGACCTGGTCCGGACCCAAGGTCCCGGACCAATGCAGAAGGTAACTCTCGACTATATTTTTACTTGTGGTCCGGGACTTGGTCCTGGACCTAGGTCCCGGACCAATGTCAATTTTCACTCTCGGCATGTTTTTTGATGCGGTCCGGGACTTGGTACATATCCTAGGTCCCAAACCCTGCTAGAAACTGCTACTTAGTGGATTTTTCAACCCCATATCAACCCTTAATCCACCCCTAATCATTCCATAAGCTTTATTCTTGCTCAAATTCATAACTTCAAATTCTCACATTTTGCATTTTGCACTCTTATGCATTTTTAACTTCTTCTTACTAGTTTTACCTCCTACCAACCTCAAATCCATCAATGACCATTACCAATCATTCCTACATAAATGCACTTCTAAAACCCACATTCACTCCTTGTTTCACAAGTTACAAACACTAACTCTTTTTCCTAAAATTCCAAGTTTCTCACTTGCTATTTGCTACAGATTTTGTACACTCTCATAACCATACTCCATCTACCATTACAAGGTTATCAAACATCTTAACTCAACCACATACACACCTAGATTCTCCAATTCACTAAGCCATCTCAAAACACCCATTTTCTACCAAAATTTCGCCATAACCTCCCCATAAACCTAGCATTCTCAACTTCATCAATTCTCATCCTTTTCATTCCTAATCTAGCCACACCTTTACAAGGGTCCTACCAGTACATAAACTCAATTCAAAATCCACCAAACATCAATATAAACACAAGCCTCACAACATTTGGCTCCAAGGCCCTTAATTCACAATTAACTCACAAATCTACCAATTCCCAACCAAGCACACTATCACACATATTTGGGGTTTATTATTTCATTTAACCCATCCCAAATTCTAAAACAATTAAGACAAGGTTTAAGGTAGATTTTTACCTTAATCTTCCAAGTTTCTTTTCCTTTCTCCTCTTCTCTCTTCCTTGATCAAAATCGGCCAAGTGGGAATGGAGTTTCCAAACTCCAACCCAACACCCAAGAAACACAAAATTTACACAATTAAAATCCTAAACCTTTGGAAATACTCTAATCCAAGAGGAGCTTAAAGCACAAAATTCTAGGATTTACTTTTGGAGTTTTAGGAGGGGTTTTCACCCTTGAATCAAGAAGATGGTTCCACCACCATTGGAGGGTTGAAATGAAGCTCACAACCAAGAAGAAAACAAGGTATAAGAGAGGGAAAAATCGGCCAACACAAATGGGTGGAGAAAAATGAGATTTTTCTTGGAGATTTTTACCTTATTTGAAAGAGGAGACTCCAAGCTACACATTGATGCTATTTTCTCATCAAATGGGGAAAACCCATGGAGATTAACTTCTTCATTTTTGAATTTTGAAAAGAGGGGATGATAGAGAATGATGAGGAGATGAAGAATATGTAATTATTTTTGTGATTAGAGCTTTAATAAAGTTTGGGCATGACAAGGAAGGCTTGAGTAGCCATGGGAGAAGAAGAGAAATCGCAGCCATGGAGGAAGAAAGAGAGAATGGCTGGGAAGGAGAAAGAGAGGAAAGAGAAAAGGAAGAAAGGAAATGAGAGGAGAGAGAGGAGTACTCACCTTTTCTACTTTTTCACTTTTTCCCTTTTCTTTCTTCTTTTCTTTCTTTCTGTACTTATTAAGGGTCAAATGGAGAGGGATGGTCAACAATAAAACCGGCCCCCTTATAACATGTGATCTGGAGCGTTTTTCGTCTTTTGCAGAAAACGTTCGTTTATTTACCCGGTTTTAGCACTATTCACTAACCGGGCCCGTTTTCTGGAATTTTCTCGTTTCTTCAATTTTAATGGCTATTAAGCTTCCATTAATGTTTAATTATAGTTATTTGATGAACTATAATTTTTACGGGTTCATTTGACCACTTAAAGTCACATTTTCGGGTTTTCTCGAAAAACGTGCGTTAAAGTTTATTATGTTTTAATACATTATTTGGATCCATTTTCTTCGGGAATTATTCCCATTATTATTTTGGCCTTATTAAGCCTTTAAAATCCATTCAACCCCCTTTTCAAAATTATATTCATCCTAGGGTTACTTAACACTCATTTTAACGTTTTTCGCTTTTTAAGTGTTTTTCTTGTTTCTTTTAGATTTAATCTCTTTACCAAAACTCATTAGGAACTAATAGGCCCTCAATATAGTATTAGAGTAATTTAATCACCCTAATTAAGTTCGGGGTATTTCACGGGAAATCAAAAGGAGGAAAGGGGTGGGAGCGACTCTCATTTCCTCATAGCCTAAGGAATTCTAAAACAAGTTTATTTCAAAAGCATGTTTTGCTGCTTTTATATAAATCTTCATCTCCTAAGGTAATGTTGAGTGTAAACAGAGCCAACTGATTTGAGACTTGGTGGTATCCTTGTTCAGAATCTAAATTCAATCTACTCTTGTTTCTTTCATTGAGCACGTATATTATATAGGTTATTGTTTTCCGGTTGTTAGTTGAACCATACCCATGGTTTAATTTTGAAGAAGGTCTCATTGGTTAGCGTAGGGGATCTCAGGTCGATTTCTCTATGTAATGTGGTGTATAAGCTGATCACGAAGGTTCTTGCCAACCGCTTGAAGGTGATTCTCCCGGATATTATTTCTTCCTCCCAGTCGGATTTTGTTCCAGGCTGTCTGATTACGGAAAATATGGTGGTTACAAATGATATTTTTTATTTCATGCAGGCCCAAGCTATGTTAAGGTAGGGTATTTTAGCCTTAAGATTGATATAGCTATGGGGTATGATCGGATAGAGTGGGACTTTTAGATGATGTTTTAGAGTCTATGGTTTTCCATTGCGGTAGAGGCAGCTGGTGATGAACTGTGTATCATCCCTGTTTATGGCAGTGCTGGTGAATGAGAAACCAGGTGAGACTTTCATGCCTATGCGTGGAATCGGGAAAGGGGATCCTCTCTCCACCTATTTGTTTTTTTGTGCATGGAAGTTATGTCCTCTACCTTGCAAGAGCATGAGAACTCTAGGTTATTGTTTGGGGTTCAGATTACTCAAAATGCCCCTCCCATTAATCACATGCTCTTTGTTGATGATTGCTTATTGTTTGGATTGGGGGATGTTAAGAAGGCGAAGTGGGTTCAGGATACCTTGTCTTCGTTTACTTCCTCTTCGGGCCAGTTGATTAATCGTGCAAATTCAGAATTAGTTTTTAGCGGACAGATGAAGGATGGGAGGTGTGGCCTATTGGCCTCCCTCTTTTAGGTTGTGGAGGTCCCTTCAATCCAATCGTATCTTGGTTTGCATACTAGATTGGGGAGGGCTAAGAGGAGAGCTCTTAGTTTTGTGGTGGATTGTATGTGGAGACGGATTAATTCCAGGTTGGGGATGATAGCTCAGGAAGGGCTAATTTATTCTTATTGAGAGTGTCCTTCAGGTGATTCCTTCATATGTCATGCAGGTCTACATGTTTCCGAAGGTCTTTCTCGCTATAAGATGGAGGCCCTAGTGTCTCAGTTCTGGTGGAAGGGGTCATCAGGGCAAAGGTCTTTGCATTAGGTTATTCGGTCGGTGATCTAGTGGAGTCGGACGGCAGAAGGGTTGGATTTTTGGGCTTTTAAGGCCCAGAATTTGGCTCTGGTGGGTAAGTTTTGTTGGCGTCTCTTAACTCAGCCTCATTCTCTTGTGGGACAAGTTTTGAAGGTGGTCTACTTTATGTCTTCTTCTTTGTTGGAGGCAGGGCCAAAGCACAGGGGAGCCCTATCTAGCAATCGCTGTATAAGGGCTTAAGTTGCTGAAGGGGAGTTGTTGTTAGAAGATAGTGGATGGTTCTTTCATTGATATCTACAGGGATCCGTGGGTGCAGCGCAAAATCCATTTTCTTTTAAGCCTTGATGAGCTGACTGTGGCGTAGTTGCGAAGTGCTAATCGGTGCTAGGATGTGAAGAAGGTTCACTTGGTTCTAGCCGGTGGATCGATGTGGGGGTGATTCTAAAGCAGCATCCGCCTTGTCTGGGGAGAGAGGATCAGTTGTGTTGGTTTTTTCATAAGTCGGTGGTCTTCTCGGTCAGGTCAGCTTATTACTTAGCCATTTCCCTCCGAGACGATTTGCCCCTTCTTAGTCTGTGCAGAGTGTGGGGTCGGGATATCTCAAGCTCTTGGCTTCCCTGCAGTTTCTGCCTCAGGTTTTGTCTTTGGGTGGCAACTTTGGCATGGGCCATTGGGGGTAGGGTAATCTCTAGAGCGGCGGGGCTTAGGGGGTGGGTGATGGTGGTTTCTGTGGGGGTCGGGAGGATTGGTTCCATGCTTTTGTGTCGTGTCCTGTGAGGGCTGCTACCTGCTGGCTACGGGGAGGCTCATTGGTCCTCCTTGTAGCGTTGGGTCAAGGGGGTCAGGGTGTTGGTTGATTGCTGGCTGGATGGGCTGATTGGGCTAGTCTCTAGGTCGGCTTTAGCTGATGTTTTGGTTTGGTTTTGGGCTATCTGGTGGGCCCGCAACGATGTGCTTCATAAGCAGGGGAGATCCTTCTTGCTTTGTTATGATGGTGCTCTCAAGTATGTGCACCGCTTCTAGGAGCTGGAGGGCATTAAGGGTGTGGTGGAGGATGGGCCTCAAATTTGGTGCCCGCCTTGTAGGGGTAGGCTATCTCTGTATCATTTCAATCTATCAATATATCAATCCAAGATTAACTCTTAAGTGAGTTCTCGTTTTCTCAATATCTTATGATTTATGTTATTTAAAGTCATTTACATTATCGTTTATTTAATTTATCCATCTTTAAATTTTGTCATTTAATTTCCACACTTTTAATTTCTTTTCTTCAATTCTATTCTTTTCTTTCTTTATTTGTTATTTTCGATTCTCTCCATATCTTCGGGTATTTGAGTCGATCAACAGATCATGGAAGTAATCGTCTCTCCATGATGGATCACTTCTATGATTAATGACTTGCAAAACTTTTCAATCTTTCATGAATAGTTATCCTAAACTCTACTATTTCTGATCATCAACTATACAAAGATAGAGGATCATTAGCTAGAAGGACGCTATAAGTAAGTAATTAGATGTTGCGTGTTAAAATCCCCATTTTAAGTTGAGACTACAAATGTCATTTCCCCTGGGATGATTCTTGATCATGTTTAGCTATATATACACCATTGATAGTTGAGTAGAACCATGGATCAGTGATTATATTTTGTGGCGTGCGCGTTGTGCCATCATAAGAGATTTGTGCTTAATTTGTGTATTATCAGATTTTAACAAGTTGATCGTATCTCTTTTGGGGGTAGGTGGGTGCCTGCCTAACTTGTTACAACACATGTTACAACCTCACACATGAAATAAGTCTATTTGTACAAGATTCTAGTCTTTAATATTATAAGACAAAGATGACTCATCAAAACCCACATAAATATCTCCAAATGGGTGGCAAGAGCATGAATAGTCACCATGAGTCATCAAAATTTGCTTTTAAGGAGAGAAATATCTAAGACATGTCATGACTCACCACTTCACTCATTAAGACAAAAATTAAGTCAAACTCTCATTCCTCCCTCCTCTCTCTTGTAAGCAACCGAGAATTGTAACACCCTGGATTTTCTAGCCTTTTATTTAATCAATTATTTATAAAAAATTAATTTAATATAGCAGCGAAATTAAAACCTAATCCGGAGTATTACTCCCTCACTCGCAAATAAATGAGTGTTAAGGCCTAAATATTTAACTAAATAACCAAATCATTATTTTTAATAAGAAAATCCAACGTCCATAATAACAATTCTATAAAATTGTTGAAAACTCAAAGTCTAAAATAAAATTCAATTACAAATAACCATGTGGAGTCGTTTTCCCAAACCCCAAGCACATCATCAACACCTGTGACAGAAATCCAAACAAACACAGAAAGAGCCATGATAAAGTCAGAGAAACTGAGTAAGCTACCACTTCACTTTGTAAAAATATTTTCTCTTTAGAAATCATTTTTTTTACAATATATTCACACAACAACATACAAATCATTTCACAATATTATCACACAACAGTAAAGCAATCATTTCATAATACTTCATGTTTGGTTCTTAATAACCCAAAAATATATTAGTCAGATTATTTTAATTATCTTTCTTGTCCTAACACATAGCCAGAACAAAACAACCTTTCTCAACTTTTGGGTACAACACGCAGCCGGGAATCCAACTTTTCTCACTTTTGGGTACAACACGCAGCTGTAACCCGAACCCCAACACGTAGCTGGGAATCCAACTCGCCACTAAATCTTTAAGTGTGCATACTCCCCAATAGCACAAAAGACTAAGGAGTAGAAATAGGGCTAATTGTGTCCTAATGTGGCCCATAGTATCTCATAGTAATGCGCCCTAATACGACCCACCTTAACTTCTCATTCATGTGTCCTAATACGGCCCACATGCACCATGGTTTTCTCCTTTTTCAATTATTTGACAGATATTATTATTAATCACTTAATCTCATCGTAATCCACATTTTCAACCACAAATAAATTGTGCAATAAATCATGGTGATTAAATAATTTCATTTTCACACAACAATTTCCGCAATAATTCGGACTAATCACTTTTATAATCAAATAATCATATAACCATCGATCCAACCATAATATGCTCAATACGTAAATCCAACAATCATTCAGTTCGATCATTCACAAATTTCACATCCTCTGTAAAATGTTATTTTTACGAAGGTATTAAAATCTAGTGAACGCAGTAACTTACCTGGTATTTGGCTACGATTCACTTCAACCAAGCACTTAATCAACTTTACTACTCCCCGTTTATAAATCCAGATCCTGAAGATATCAATAACGGATATTTTTTTTAAATACCCGGAGACCCTAAATTTGAATTATAAATACATTGTCATAGGTCATAATTATAAAAATATTAAATATATATACAAATAACATACTAAATACCATTATAAATTAAACATAAATTAAAACGAGTATGTAAAGTAATAGTATATCAAATAGAGTAAAAATAGATATAAGGGTGGCTGACATCACCGATGATTGTATTGAAAGAGGGGATGAATCCTGAGTCCGTGTGGGCTGATGCAGGTGTGAGGGTGAGAAAATTTTGTAAGAGAAGTGATTATATATATATTTCAATTCCTACCATACGGTGACTGGGTGGGGGCTCTTTAGTTTTTTTTCCTTTCACTTTTGTGTGTGCGAGCGAACACAGTGGAGGGTTGTGAGGGCTTTTCTTTTCTTTTCTTTCCTATCCTAACATAAGATAGGGATGGATGAAGAGTGTGAGATATTTGAGATTATAGGAATTGAAAGATTTACAAGAGAAATGACAATGAAGTGTGATGTTCAAATCAAATGAGATACCAAGATAGCAATTTACAGTAGACAGAGGGAAACCAAAGAGATAGAGAATATAAACTATTTAATTAATCAAGGTAAATTAAACTGCTGAAATGAATTACAGAAAACTAAAAGTCAGGAAAAATGAAAGTTTAGAAGTAGTTTAATAAATAAAGTAGAAAATTCAGAAAGTTAGTACTGATTCATTAAATAAAGTTAGGTCATCAAAGAATAAAACCAATAAATTAAAATGACTTATAAATGTAGTAAAATCAATAATAGCATTGATATATTATTATTATTATAACTACATCATAAACAATAGTAACACCCTAAAAATATGAAAAGTTAGAATTGATTAATTAAATAAAATAAGAAAGCACCAAAGGATGCAACCGACTTATTAAAACTAACTTATTTAGTGTATGTAATAAAACCAATAATAGTATTTAAATCGTATGATTTAATGGTGGCCACGGGTCCGGTTCCACCGGTTCCGGTTCCGGAAAATGTGTATTCGTATTCGGAACCGGTCTGGGCGGTTCTGGTTATGAAATCTAGATTCGCTTCGGATTCGGTCAAAAAACCGGTTCCGGTTCCGGTTCTGATCGGTTCCGACCGGTTCCGGAGCGGTTCCGGAAAGATTCGATCAGCTCCAGTTGTTTCGTTTTAGCTCCGATTTGAGATCCGTTTGAGCGCACACGTTGCTCTTTTCATCCACTTTACTCCTAGATAGGTTATTCTTCAAGTTTATAATCTTAAATGTGTAAGAAACAAAGACTTAGGAATTTTTATTGAATTTACAAAAAATAAGGAACAAAGAGAATTTTATTATATGATTCACTGCCTCATTAAAACCTTATTAGGTAAAAACCCATTGGGAAAACCCTAATAAGGAAAAAGTATAGCTACTAAGAGGTTACATGATTTCAATTTGCAAGTCTTAAAAAAAAGATTACATGGAAAGAAAGTAATAATAAACTACTAATACATTCTAAAATATTACAAGATAGAAGTCCTAAGTGGTGTTATCCCCATTCATCTCATACCAATCATCATGTTGGTCTTCATATTGCAATGCGCGTGCTTGGGATCTAACAGCTATTTTCTTCAGAGGAGCGCGTGCCCGAGACCCAAAATGACGTCATTTGGCCCGATTCCAACGGTAACTTCAACCGGTTCCGGGGCGGTTCCGGTTCCCGGTTCCGAATCCGACGACGGTTCCAGGCGGTTCCGGGCCCGGTTTGGGCCCGAATCTCAAAACATGTATTCGTATTCGGAACCGGCTGAGGCGGTTCGGTTCCGGTTCCCACGGTTCCGGTTCCAATCGGTTCCGGGTAGAACCGGACCCGATGGCCACCATTGGTATGATTATTGTTATAACTCCATTATAAACAAATAAATATAAGGAATACACAAGGATAATTATTATGACATTAAAAATAACAACCTTATTCTTTTTAAAACGGGTTATTTTATTGAAATGAAATTTCTTTATTAAATACAATATAATATGCTTGTAAATAGTATAATATACTTATAGACAATATTATATATTTACAATCTATATAATATATGTAAACTTTATAATATACGTATTATAAAATTCTGGGGTATTTCATCATTCCCTCCTTAAAATAAAGCTTCGTCCTTGAAGCTCGAACTCACATTACTAACCAATGTCTTAATAATCAACTAATCGTTTCTAGCTACCTTACGCTAAGGAGTTTAACATATCACTAACCATAATAATTAAATTAACCATAATAACTTTGGGTATTACAAGCCAAGGGGAGCATAGACCTGCCTTCCTTTTGTTCAAAAACTGAAATTCTAGCACCATTTCGAGGAGAAAAATCGGCAATCAATCATGTAGATGGGAAACTAGCTTAACTTCACCAAGAAAGGTAAAAATGTGTTTTAAGCTCTAAGACCTCCTTTGAATTAATTATGGATGAAAACCATGACCTCTCTAACTCATTTTCTTCACTCTTTTCATACACAAATTGTGTTCATCTTCAACACCTAAGTGGGACGAAATCAACCATGGTTTCTACCTAAGGTAAATCTTTCAAAATCAGGGTTTTAAGTGCTTAACTCATGTTCTACTCTTACATCTGCTCAAAGCTCACTTCCTACATGTTTCTATCTAGTTGACCAAAGTTTGGAGGAGCTAGATTCCATTTTGTAAGCCTTAAGGAATGGTGTAGTATGAGGGTGTTACTGAGATAGTCCTACAATCGAACAAGTCAATCAACAAGAGAAGTGTTCATCCCTGCTGAAAGATCGAGTGAGTCTTTCGGTCGAATGAGTCTCCGTCTTTATTGAAAGATCGAGTAAGTCCATCTGTGTGGGTTCATCCATTAGTTGAGAAATTTAAGGAGCAACGTTCACTAAACCACAACGGTCATCAACCATCAGCCCTAGACTGAAATTCATGTAAATGTGGGTAAAATTTGAAGCCTTGACTTTCAGATAATTTGAGAGAGTCCGCAATCAGTTGTGAATATTAAGGAGTAATGTTTGCTCCCTTTCGCTGTTAATATTGACTTTAGTAAGCTTAGTCAAGTGAGCAACGTGTTAAATCCAAAAATATAGCGATATAGACTTTGATGTCCTATAACTTCAGAACTGACAGAGTCAATCAGGTACATTAGACGTGAGAATCATCATTGAATGTTGCCAACTCGTCCAATGGCTTGGTAATTTTCTAAAAATTAAGGGCCAAGGCTTAGCAACGTTCACAAAGAAGTTCGGACCAATTTTTAAGCAACTACAACGTTCAGAAGCAGAAATTTCATAAACACACTCCCTCACCGGCTCTAGAGGCTTTACTATATAAAGAGATAGAATTCTCAATTGCATTTGTGCTTTTCCACCCCAATACTCCCTATGTCAGGGAAAAGTCGCCAAGAATAAGAGTTTTTCTATCATTTTTAGTTAATATAGTTTCTGCTTTATCGATAGACTCAATCGAGGGTGTTCCTAGGCTTACTGCACTCACCAAAGAGCTGATTAGATAATGTGTAGGGTGAGTGAGTGAGTTCCACTGAGTAGATCCTTTCTACTTAGTGGGCAGTGTAAGTTGTTTTTGCTTTACAAAGAAATAAAATAACTTATATTGTGTATTTGGTTGAGTTCGATTGAGTGTTTCCACATCTCTAGTGATTCCACATACTTAGTAAGATTGCGTCAAACCATCTCACAGACTCATACCTTGAGTTGGTTTTAGTCATCCGTCTAATCCTACAAGGCGAATCTTCTTTCTTAATGCACATGTGTACTTTAAAGCCTTAGGTCTTTCTATCTTTGTCTTAAGGTGTCATAAGACTCTAACTTTGTCTTCATTTTCTTCCTTGTAAACATGGCCTAAGGGGACTCCAAGAAAGTATAGGAGCTGGCCAAAATTTCAAGGAATTTAGAGGAGAAAAAATTGTTTTAAGAAGAAGCTACTAATCCAAGTCTTTAGTGCATTAAACCTTCATTAATCACTTTGGTTGTGCAAGAAACTCATTCTAGACCTTTAATTAATTTAGGGCCTAGAGCAAGCTTGGAGAAACTTAATTTGGGCATAAAAAGGTAAGTCCCAAAGTTAAGGTTGATTTTATGTTGTTAAGTTGATTATTGTTGGAGTTTGAATCACGTCTGAAAGCCTAGGAATAAAATGGTCAAGATTGACCAAGAAATAAACTTAAAAATATGTTGGAACATTTGGCTCTAGTTAAGTGATGATTAATGTACAAAACATTAAGTTAAAGGGCTAAAATGGAATTATTGGAAGCTTTGGGGTATAAATAAACAAATCCAAGAATGGACTTCAGTTTATGTGTATTTTGGTGTATTTTAAGCTTATATTAAAGTTTTTATTATAGCCAAATGTTTAGGCTTGTATTTATAAGGTATTTGTAACATAAGATGTTGTAATATCATAGATTACAAAATTTAATGTCATGTGCGGAAATCTAGGGGTTATTTGGTGATTTAAGATATTTTAAGGACTTAGGGAAAATATCTAGGTGATTAGAAAGTGTTTGGTGTTTTTAAGTACAAAGAATTACCTTAAAAAGAATTATAAAGTTTATATAATGAATTAATTAACTTTAGACTAAGGAAAGGTTGTAAAATGAAAAGAAAACAAAATTGGGGTGCTAGGAACATTATTAGGCTAAAAGTATAATGTTTGGTTGGAAAGAAATGGAGAAATGTAAGTTTCAGGAATTTTAAAGAAATTGTAAATTCTAGAAAGTTTGGGGCCCATACCATAATTTTACAAAGTTCTGGGTATTTATGAGAAAATGAGGTCAAAATATAGTTTGGTTCAAAGTGACCAAGTTTGAGGAATAAATAATAAGAAATGAAATTAAATAAGAAATATAGTATAAATGTAAAGAATAAAAACTTTGTGGGATGAAATTGTAAATAAGGAAAAGTTGATGTAACAGCCAAATGGCATATGGACCTGTATTGTAATTTTTGGAAATTAAGGGTGAGTTGCAAGTTATTAAGTATAAGAGTTACAAGTATAGATTAAATAGGAATTATAACATGATTATAATAGTTGTGAAACTTATGGGGTTAAAGCATAAATATGGGAAATATTGTTTATAGGCCAAAATTTTGAGTTGTGGCCTGTTGGTGATTACCAAAAGTATAGGGTAAAAGTTTTGAGTTTATTAAAATAGAAATAAAATTAAAAGATAGTGAAAATTATGGTGAATTGTAAGATTATAAAATAAGTGTGGTCAAAATGTAATATCTGAATTTTTGGGCAAGAATCGGATTTAAAGAAAGTATAGGTTCTGTTTGGAGGTTAGAAGATATTAGAAGTGGAATTTTGGAATAGATAAGTAAGAAATCAAAACTATAGGTTATATAAGTATTAAAGTATTTAATTGTAAGACTTTGGATGATATTTGGGGCTATAGTGTAGTAAACAAAATATTGGGATATAAAGACATATGTTATGCGTGACATGCCAAAGAAATATCATAAGGACTAGTAAGATGGTTATGTGACATTTGGATGAATAAAACATACCATATAAACAATTATAAGTGTATGTACATATGTTGGATATAATATAAACTAAGAGGAGTAATATATTATAAGTGTAACAAATGGCATTATAAGAACATATATATATATTATATAGTTGGTTAGTTTTAATTAAGAGGAAAGCGTAGTACGAGAGAAATGTATTACGAGAAACCGTTGTAACGAGCGTAACAAATAATTAATGCTCTCGGTTAATACAATTATAGGATCGGGATAGTCAGGACAGTAGTCGAGACGACAGCCAAGAGTTAAACGACCTTTGACTCTGGGGTACGGTATGGTTTCGTTGTACCCTACGTGTTACCGAGTTACTCTCGGTTTGTGTGCTAAATGTTTATTTGAAATGACCTTAAGATAATTGCATGGAAATGGACTATTGTATTGATTGTGTTATTGTAATTCTTTGACCTTGACCTTTGTGTGGTGCGCTACTAACTACACATTAGAATAGACATAGACACACGTACGGTACATATGAAAACGGATAGAGAACTTTAGAGGTTCGAATTATGAAACCTATCTAAATCTACAGATATTGTTATATGGCAATATTTGGACTATCAAGAGGGCAACATATAACATTCCTAATATTATTATAAAATAGGACATCCCAATTGTGCTATGCTAAACCTGGTCAGTAACGACAATCTTATACTTTGTTATATCCATTTAAATCAAACTGATCATTGATTTTTTTGTTGTTTTTAGTGAATCAATTACACAAAACTCAATAGCCCTTCTTTCTTAATCAATACAACATATTACCATTATATTATTACCTAACGGTTTCATGTTATATTCTTATCCCAACTGCTTCTCTAGCTTCTTTCTTCTTTCTCTTCCTTTGCCGTTCAATACGGGGGAAGGGGTGAACGACATGGTGAGACATATTTGGAGCAAATTGGTGGACCCCAGAATAGAGGTGCTCAATGGTTTAACTCTGAAAGGTAAATTAATGACCAGAGACGTCTGTTGTTCGAAAAACATGATCCCGATTGGGCAATCCCAGTGTCCCTTTTGTCAAAATTGTATGGAATCGATGGAGCATGTCTTTTTTTTTTGTGAGAATCGCTACGAGTGTGGAGCAAACTAATTGGATGGTGGAAAATTCGGTTCATCTTCAAGGAAACACCACAAGAGATTTTTAATGACTGGATGACGATAAGCCTTAGTAAGGGGTGAAGAAAATATGGAGATCTACCTTTTTCTATGCGGTGTGGAGTATATGGTGCTTGAGAACGAGGTGGTGTTTAGAGAAAGAACACCGTCATCGAAGCAACAATATTGCAAGAGAGAAGTGTGGAAATGGGCGAAGAGCTCGTGGCAAGACTTCCCCATACCTTACGAAGTGTTTTTGAATTCAAGTAATCTTACGGAGGATGATGTACTTATAGTTTGAGCTATATTGTATGCCTAACGTTCTGTACTCTTTTTCCTTCATAGTTTTTTTTCCACCGGGTTTTGGTTATGAAATTTTAACGGGGCAGCTGTTAGGCAAAGGATTGGGGTGATATACTAGTTAGTGGTGCCTAGCAATGTAACCCAAAACAATTTTGCTCCATTTGAATAAAGTTCACAATTATAAAAAAATATACCATGACAACTTTAGGTAGATTCTTGTGAAGTCGGGTCAGCTTTGTCCCGTTAGATTAGGTTAAATCTAAAGGATTTAAAATTCTTTTGAATGAGCTCGTGATTAAAGAGGTTTTGATCCAGGTTAACTCTGAATCGTACATCAGTTCTCTCTTATTTCCTGGCTTTTATGGAAGAAGAATCCATAATTAATTAGTCAGATGCAAGAAGGAGTGATTTGTTCGATTGCAGAGAGATGGGAGAAGCGGAAGCGATTAGAGTATGCACGGGAGAAAGGGAGTGAACGACATAAGAGGAGCGTGAGAGAGAGCGAAGACGAATTTGAGAAAGAATAGAATTCGTATGTATTATGTGTTTGGATGAATACCAGGAAGGGTATTTATACATGAGTAGTTTCCTAATTAGATACTTAGCCATTATGACTAAATTAATGAGGATAATACAAAAGAGGATATAAAAGATTATACTAGCGAAGATTATGTTAGAAATATATAATATATCCTAAGTATGAGGATATACAACTCCTAAATCTGGAAAGTAATGGAAAGTAATAATATCCTAAGTATATTATATCCTCCCCCACCCCCCCCCCCCCCCCCCCCCCCCCCCGCAAACCTAGGAAAAATGGGTTTTTCCATGGTTTGTAGAAACGTCAAGCATCCCCATAGACTGAAGTTGTCTCCGATAGTTTTTGCCTGATAAAGCCTTGGTGAGCATGTCGGCTTTTTGATGAGTATTGGAGATGTGAGAAACCTCAATGAGACCGGCTTTGATCTGGTCACGGACATAATGTACGTCAATTTCGATGTGTTTCGTACGTTCACGAAGAACGGGGTTGTGGGCAATGAAAACAGCGGACTGATTGTCACACTTCAGTGGTATAGGTGTGATGTGATGTATCCCAAGTTCATGAAGAAGACGAGAGAGCCAAGACAACTTCGTGGTGACACGACGAAGAGCGCGATACTCTGCCTCGGCTGAAGAAAGGGAAACACAAGTTTGCTTCTTGGATTTCCAAGAGATGGGAGCACCTCCAAAAAGAATGTAATACCCACTGACGGACCTACGAGAAATGGGACAGGAGGCCCAATCGAAATCTCAGTAAGCAAGGAGGGAATAGTCATTATAATTATTGAAGAAAATGCCATAGCCAAGAGTCCCTTTTATGTATTGAAGGACGCGGATGGCGGCATCCCAAATGCTTTTGACAAGGTTGCTGGTTGAATTGGCTCAAGAGTTGGACGTTGAAGTTTAGATCAGGATGGGTATTAATAAGGTAGTTGAGCTTCCCGATGAGACGACGATATTCGGTGGCATCGGGCAAGAGAGGACCATCATGAAGAAGAAGTTTGGTGCCTGGAGCAAGGGGACTAGCAACCGGAGTTTGGAGGTGACATGATAATCTGTGAGTAGATCCGTGGCAAACTTCGTTTGAGTGATCGCAATACCATCAGTAGTATGATGAAATTCCATACCGAGAAAGTAATTAAGAGTGCCAAGATCCTTAATTTTGAACAAATGATGGAGGGTTTCTTTAACGCAAGTGATCTTGTTGTCATCATTTCCACAAAGGATAATGTCATCCACGTAGACTCCGAGAAAGAGGATGGATTTGTCATGACTCCATTTAAAAAGGGAGTGATCATTATCGGACATGATGAAGCCCAGACTTGTGAGAGAGGAGGATAACTTGGCATACCATTGACGGGAAGCTTGTTTGAGGCCATATAAAGATTTTTTGAAGTTTGCAAACCAATCCACTAGTGTTGGTAGTGAGGCCATCGGGAATTTTCATGTAGATTTCCTCATGTAGGTCACCGTGGATGAAGGCGTTATTCACGTCGAGTTGGTGAATTTTCCAACGTCGTTTTGTAGCTACAGAAATCAAAGCACGGACAGTGGTCATTTTAACCACGGGAGAAAAGGTTTCGTGAAAATCTTCGCCTTCTTTTTGTGTGAAGCCCCGAACGACCAAGCGTGCCTTATAACGTTCAATGTCTCCATTGGCTTTGTATTTAACTCGATAAACCATCTACATGTAATACATCGCTTTCCCTTGGGAAGCCTAACCAAGCTCCAAGTCTGATTCGCCTCTAAAGCCTTGAGTTCAGTGGCCATTGCGTCACGCCACTCAGAGTATTGCGAAGCAATGCGATAGGAGGAGGGCTCAGATGGACAGTGACGTGTGGCTTGAGAACAGATAATGCGAGATGGAGCAATGTCAGTTAAAGTGTGTATATCCGGCATAGGATTTGGACGAGAGCTTTCAAGTCTCGTAGATAAGAGATGAGTAAAGGGATCAGATAGAGCGTGATTGCACTCGTAGTCACACAATTTTACTAGAAGTTGCCTAACACGAGTCGATCGTCTAGGCCCATCAATAATAATGTCGTTGGGAGTCTCGGTGGTGGATGAATCATCAGCGGTTGGACCTTCATCCTTATGAATTAGATTTTCCGCAAGGTTGTCCTGTGTTGAATAGGGAACGAGCTGGGCTCCGTTAGAATTGTCTTCGTGAGTTATGTCTGGCCCAAGAACCGGGATGTTGTCCTCACGCATATCTACATCATTAATAGAATCAGAAGGTTGTTGGACAAGTGGGCTTTGTCCTTGCTGATTGTTATGCTGGATGATATCATGATCTTCATCGATAACAACAGGAAAACCGAAAGGTGCAGAATGATCGTGGATATTCTCGGTGGGTTGAGCTTGCAAGGGAAAGATATGTTCGTAGAACGTTAAGTCTCTGCTTGTTATAACCCTTTTTTTCATTAAGAAGAAGGACTCGATGGCCCTTTTGGCATAAACCTGGGCCCAAGTAAACACCACGATGTCCTCGATCGTTGAATTTTGATCGGGAAATGGTTGGACCGGTATGATAAACTAAGGAACCAAAGGTTTTAACGTTATCAAGTTAGGGGTTAGCCCATATAGATATTCATGAGGAGACATCCCATTTAAGGTCGAAGATGGCAATCTGTTTATGAGGAATGTGGCCATCAAAACATTTTCGCCCCAATAGCTTAAATCAAGGCCGGATTGAAAGAAAAGAGCACGAGCTGTTTCAAGGAGGTAACGGTGCTTGCGTTCTACCATGTCATTTTGTTGCGGTGTGTAGACGCACGTGGTCTGATGTAAAATTCCTTTGTCGTGAAAGAATTGTCGTAATGTTTTACACGATCCTAACTCGTAGGCATTGTCGGATCGGACGATTTTTACAAGCTTGTCAAATTGACGTTCACCATGAGGATGAAATTTCGAATGTGTTGTGGTGCTTCGGATTTGGACTTCATGAGAATGACCCATGTGCCTCTGCTAGCATCATCTACTATGGTAAGGAAGAAACGGCACCCATCATGGTTGATGGTGGAGCATGGACCCCAAATGTCAATGTGGATAAGTTGAAAACAATGCTTAGACCTGTTACTAGAACGGGGAAAGGACAAGCGATGTCCTTTAGCCCTAAAGCAGATATCGCACACGAAGTTAGCAGGAACATCACGTTTATTAATGAGGCCCATACTAAGCATTTTGTTAACAGGGGGATGCCCCATTTCTTGTGCCAAAACATCACGTTTATTAATGAGGCCCATACTAAGCATTTTGTTAACAGGGGGATGCCCCATTTCTTGTGCCAAAACATCAATTTAGAAGAATTTCCAAAAAAAGTAGACGCATTATTACAAACATCAAAGTCTTTGTTTAAAAGATTAACATCCAAAACATAGAGGCCATCTTCTCTGTAGCCGATCTTCCTTTTACTCGTCCAAGTAGGGGCCTGTAAAAAGCAACTGTTATCATCAAAGGTAACAGTGTAGCCCATCTGAGATATCAATCTGCTTACAGAAATCAGTGCCAGGCGGAAACTGGGAATGTAAAGAACATTTTCCAGCTTAAAATCTTTGGTCAGTTGAACGGTACCAACAGTATCGATTGTTTCATTATTCCCATTAGGTAAAGTCACGTAGTGAACATCAACCAGTTTTCTTTTATCACTCAATAGTGTCTCATCACCAATTAAATGGTTACTAGCTCCAAAATCAAGAAGCCAACGGTGTTTATGATACTTGTAATGAGCGGTAAAGGATTGTGTGCAAGCGATACCTGAGAAATCCTTTGTGCCAGAAGCGATGCTGCTGTTAATTACCTTCTCTGGTATGTGGCCTGATTTCTCAAAATACTCACACAGCCTGTTTATCCTTTCAACATTCAGACCAAGGACGCTAGTGGTTTTTTTAGATCATTGTTCAACGATATTAGCAGAGGCGGTGACTCTTGGTCCCTTCCACCAGTCCGGGTAGCCACGAAGCTCGAAGCAGTCTTGCTTCAGGTGTCCCGTTTTGCCACAATGTCCGCAAGTACCAGTCCGATTTCTACTGGTGACATCCTTGTCACGACAACCTTTGGATTTGTCATCACTATTTCACTCAGCTCTGCCTGTATTGTTTGTGAAAGAAGTATCGCTGTCCTTCACGGTTTTGGTAGCAGATCGTTGTCGTTCTTCCTGCAACACAATGGCGTATGCAGCATCGACGCTAGGGAGAGGTTTCTTCGTCAGAAGATTTCCCCTTATATTAATGAATTCTTCGCGTAGACCAAGTAAAAATTCAAAGAGTCTTTTATTTTCAACGTGCTTAGCCATTTTTCGACTGTAACCACAACAACAGGGAGGGATATTCATCATTCCAGAGATGTCATCCCAGAGACTTGTCAATTTGGTAAAATATTCAGTCACGGTGGAGTTTCCTTGTTGAATTTGAGACAACTCACGGGTCAATTCAAACATTCTGGTTCCATCAACCTGATCATACCTTTGCGCGAGTCTTTTCCACATTTTGCGAGAAGTGGCGCTGGAGACGACACTGTCTGCAATGGAGGGTTCGAGGCTAGCCAGGATCCATGATCGGATGAGTCCCTCGCATCTGTCCCAAGCGTCTCGTCGATTCTTGGTGACATTGGATCTTCTCAAGGTGCCATCAACGATTTTAATTTTGTTCTTCGCTAAGAGACAGATCTCGACCTTTTTCTTCCAGATCTAGAATCCAGCCCCGTTGAATTTGGTTGATGTCAGTTGCACGCCTGGAACTTCTGAATTCGAAACAGTGAGATGATCTGCATCTATGCGTTTCCTTCGCTTTGGATCTTCATCGTTATCTTCTTCAGTTTCGGAAGAATCGCCGCCTTCCTCTTCTGATGGATTTTCTTCAATTTCGGATGACATTCTGGATTCCGAGATTTTTTTTTTTAGGCCCAAATCTGCTGCTCTGATGCCATGTTCGATTGCAGAGAGATGCGAGAAGCGGAAGCGATTAGAGTATGCACGGGAGAAAGGTGAGTGAACGACATAAGAGGAGCGTGAGAGAGAGCGAAGACGAATTTGAGAAAGAATATAATTCGTATGTAGTATGTGTTTGGATGAATACCGGGAAGGGTATTTATACATGAGTAGTTTCCTAATTAGAAACTTAGCCTTTATGACTAAATTAATGAGGATAATACAAAAGAGGATATAAAAGATTATACTAGCGAAGATTATGTTAGAAATATATAATATATCCTAAGTATGAGGATATATATTAACTCCTAAATCTGGAAAGTAATAAATAATATATCCTAAGTATATTAACATAGCCTAACATGGTTGCGCGCCTTTGAGATGCTCGATCGCTTTAGTGTTTGATGAACAAACGGATACATGAGATTGTGTGAGAAAGGGATAGTTTCAACAAGATTAAGAAACCCAATGTTTGAGCAATTTGAAGCTACGATTTTATCAGGGTTGAGGCCGCGTAGGTGATAAGGATTAGCAATGATGAGTGATGGTTTGGGGCAGAAATGTGACGAAACTAGAAGGAAATGAGAGAATTCGATCATTCCTTACTTAGGAGGAATTGATGTAGTTTGTCTGTAACACTGTCTTGTCGTGTTAATTATTGCACCTACCATAATAACAGAGGACAAAGAGATTGGTTTCCACACAATTGGCAAAATCTCTACTGTTTTTATATCCTTTGTTTGAGAGAAAAAAAAAAAAAAGAGTGATCGGTGGTGAGGGAATTCAATATTTAGTTAGAAATATTCAATTATAAAAAAATATGTATATAGTTGATATATTTCTATGCTTAAAAAGTGTAGATTGTTTTTTGAATTAGCAAATAATGTATTTCTAAAAGACAAATCGGACACTATTAACTGATTGGTCTTCATCATTTCTTTTCAAGAAAAACACAAAAACTACAGTTTACTATTAGGCATTGTGTTTTGAATTTTAACAGTTAGTGTTTTGTTGAAGTAAAAGGCAGTAGGAGCAACCAACCTTAAGTAGTGCAGAGAAGAAAGCGTCTTTCTCACATGGTATATTTTGTAACAATGTCACTATCACATATATAATGATAACTATATACAGTAAAATCAAGTTATATTGGTCCCCTCTCTTCCTGTTACAAAACCAGAATACCAGATCCACACACACACATTCAGTACGGATCTGTCTCTGGCTCATGTCTTTGTTTTTTTTTTTTTTTGTGGTTCCGTGGTTGTTATGTTATTTGAACAAAAAAGAAAATTCAAAAAGGAAAATAAAAGCAAGAAGCGCAGGCGATGACGAGGAATGACAGATATAGGAATATTGTTATAGTAGTAGGAAGAGCAGAGTGTTAAGGTAGAAGGTTCGTTGGGGAAGGTGTACACACATATGTAAAGCATACTGTACTATAATTCATATATGCATGCACATGCGCGAAGTCTGAATTATTGGTCAGTCACTCAGTCTATCGTCACATTAACTCTTCACTACTTGCTACTGTACTATCTGTCTACTGATTATATTAATTAAACCTTAATTATAAAATATGATCCTATATCAACAACTCTTGTACATACGTGAATAATCTTTGTTAGGAAAACTAGATCATCATCATGCATGATCATCGTATTTATTATTTATAATATTACTATATTGTTCACGAAAATGTATTAATTAGTATATCATTAATTATTAGTTTCCCGGTTTAAGTGAATGATGATATCTAGATAGCAATTAAGGAGTATAATCATTTGACACATTAATTGTAGTAAAGATGGACCATTTTTTTTTTTATTATTATATACAGGTAAGGACTCATGACTCTTACACATGTAGATACTGATCACAAACCAACGTACGTCTAGCAACGAAGGGTTGCATATGTACAGAAATGTGTGTATTATATATATATATACGTCCTTTTTGCATTATTGATGTATGATTCATACATTAACAGAGAAAGGAAAGGAGTCACTATGGATTTTCAAAATGCGCGTACCTGCAACGAAAATGAAGAACAAATATAAAGTAAGGAGTCACTATGGATTAATAAATGGTCAACCAATTGAATTAATACAATGTAGAAATATCATTTCGTATTCAATCAAAAATTAACATAAATAATACTAATAAAAGTAAGGTAAAAGAGAGGGCGGACCCGACGGCATCGCATTTAAATAGAGAAAGCAAGGGTGTGAGTTTAGCTCTTTTCTGTATGCTCGGGGGGGTGTGAGAGCATCAATCACACTCTATCCTTTTTCTTTCCTTTCATTTCTTTACTTCATTCTCTTTCTCTGATCCTTCTCTATTATATCGCTAGTTAGCTCTTGACCTCATTTCTTTCATATTCTTCTTTTATATGATGATGATGATCATCATCAATCTAGCTACGTACATTTACATATAGTTATTATTTAATAGAGCTCTGTTTAAGGAAGCGCGCAGCTATTATCTATATCTAGTAGAAGAAGAGGATCGATGAACAGGATCTAAACAGTCATCATCATCACCATAAC
>JAIOTZ010001818.1:0-28142 GCA_023374045.1 Limonium bicolor
AGGTCCCTGAGATCGACAACCCCATTTAATCACTATACCCGCAAAACGATAGGTACACTGCCTATGTGGTAGAGGTAGTCACATATTTCTCCATCAATGATCACACTGATCGTTAGAAGGAGTACCCACATAAAGGGAATGGCTACGGCCGTTGGTGTCCCGCCATATAATAGGTGACATAAGGAGGATTCGTAGTCCCACGTTACGGGAATGGTTACTACCGTTGGTCTCCCGCCATATAATAGGTGACAACAGGAGAATGTGTGGAGGACAAGTCGTCTACTGACAAGATGTCTGTCAATGGATAAGGATAATCAAGTGTGCTAATTACTAAATGTAACCTAATTAATATTACGAGTTTCTAAATCATCCTCGCACATGTGAATGACTTAAAGCGAGCCTTAAAGGCCAAGTGAAAAGTGTCGTACGCTATTGGTGATTATCGCATTGTTTCTGTGGTTGCTTATTTATTGTGTTTATTTGTGTGCATGATTACTTGTGGAATGTAGTGAATGTGATGGTTGAGTTAAGTGACCGATAGGGTCCAATAGCACACCTAGCATACTCAGTGTTTTTCACTGAGCCTCCATGGCGTTTGTCAGGTTGATGATCGAGTGGTGAAGCCAGAGTGCAGGGCTTCTGGGTAAACGATGTCGCCTTTCTATTTATCGCACTTTTCGGAATTAGATATATCCAGTAAGTTGTAAATAATACGAATAATTTAGATGCTCACTTGTCATACGTATCGGTTGTAATTAGGGCGATGTAGTAGACGTCTCGTTCATCACTGTGGTTTATTATTATTGTTGTTGTTATTATTTAGTTTCTGCTTCATTACTCTCATGGGCGAGTAATGGCATATGACACCCAAGTGAGGATTATTATCATTTAGACTTCCGTTGTAAGACGTTTTTTAATTATGCTACGAGAGAGATTATTACGAGTTTAACGAGAGGGGTGTTACAGGGGTTGCTGCCAGCGGAATCGAATGTCATTGACAGAAGGATGAAGGTTTGGGACATAAGCTGGCAGAAGAAACCTTCAGATCCGACGGCACATGCTTAGTATGATGACGGCACGAGAGAAATCATTAGCCAAATGGTAAGTGTTTTTTTGCTTCAAAAAAGTAGAATGTTTGTTATATAATATTAGAGTTACAATAGCAGTTATGTATCTCACTTGACTTATTAAAATCCATAACAGGAATAGTTAAGCTCAGAAATCACCCAAGGTACTTGGCAGCCCGTTAAGTAGGATTATCCACTTTCTCGCGCTCTCGGGAAGAAGGATCATCCTGGTCGTGTAATAGGTTTTGGTGGTCATGTTGGTACACAGCAAGCCTTAGGCAATCATGGGTCCAGACAGAGTGTGAGAGGGAGCATGACTTATGAGGAGCACTTACGAATGAATGCTGAGCTCGAGCAACGACTAAGAAATGAATTCCAACAGCTAATCACTCAAGCTATGGCCATGATGCAATCTGAGAGGATGAGTCAAGAGGTTTATAGACAACCAGATCACTCACAAGCATCAGACCCTGCACTAGTGCCTCTTAGTAGTGTTCACTTCGTCAATCCGTTTCCATATTCATCTCTCTAGTTAGAACAATATGTTAATTTCAAATATAAAAAAAAAATCAAATTCTACACTTGTTTGTGTGCATCTAAAATTTGTAATTTTAAAAATTCAGAAACCGGTTGACTGCACATTGTTGCAAATACTTAGCGGTGACGAAGTCATGGTAGGGTGGGGTAAGCTTTTCAAGTCTGCTTATGGTGACACCGTACGGAATGAAGCGCTCCGGAAGATTCATGTCCCGGTGCTTGTTGATGATTTTGTGACTGAGTATGGCAATGCTCAGATACCGGTGCCAGTTGCAGACCTAGCCACCATTAGTCAAGCACAATCTATGACAATACAGTGGCCAGCTAGATTGGTAAAGTTTAGGAAGCAACAGGTAAGCACACGAAAAACTTACTCTTAAACACATCCTAGGGTAGAGATGTATAATTATTAAATTAATATCTCAAAAACACATCCAACCAATTTTTGATAAGGGGAAATGAAATAAAATTGCTAATGTTGCGCCAGCTCATCCATCAGTGGCATCTGTCACTAAATTTGTGCTTAAAGAGAATTTGGTGGACCCGACGGTATTGAATGTCTTGCCCCCCAAATTGAAAATCCTGCACTTCACTCTGTTGACGACGTAGCCGGAAAGAGATTAGGTTACTGTGGAGACAAGACCGGATCTTTTTCACTATGAAGGAGCTCACAAATTCGATATGTTCGTCACTGATTTTGTGAAGTTGTTCAGGAAAGATTGGTTTAGTGCTTCGATTCTCAAGTCGGCTTGCATGTGAGTGACTAGCACACCTTGTACACATTTTATTATGCACACTTGAAAATTAAATTACTAATATTGGTTTCTTTATATTGTGCAGACATGTGGATGAAAAGGTTGGTTTCTTATGCCCTGACATGTGCTTTGAAACTACTATGGCAAGTGACCCCAAGCTTTGGTCCAGTACTTGTCAAATGCAATACATGCATGTGCTGATAAATCATATATACTGCTACCACTTCATCAGGGGTAAGTATTTTGTTAAGTGCTAAGTTAATCTAAAAATTGTGATACTTGTATTATGCATTCAATTGAATTAAGTTCTAACTGTGTTGCAATCTATGAAAAGCTGACACTGGTCCTTGCTGGTTCTATGTTTGAAGAGCCCAAGAGTCCTGCAGCTTGAGTCAGCATCTCGGCGTCCCAAGAAGCCAATTATATCTAACATGTTGATGAGGTGAATTACTTAACTTAATTAATTATCAATTTCAATTATTTCTTAATCCTTTGCTTGATAAATTTTACTTTTACTGTGTGTACGAGTTCCAGTACCTTTCAAGCTGTATTGACGCAAATCCGGCAAACAAGGATTAAGAACATTCAGTGGAATGTAGTCAAGTTATTTTTGTAAACCTAATTCTCATGTTGTACTATGATTATTAGTTATCAAATGGTAATGATAATATGTGTAAAATTGATTTTGAACATGTATGTATATGAATGTGCAGTGTCCACGGCAGCCGGGAGGTTCAGAATGTGGATACTATGTCATGCGGTTTATGAATGGCTTGGTAGCGGCGTCGACGCTTTTGCCATAAATATCATTAGCCAAGGTAAGTAGCATTCTCTAAATACTTTGATTTTGTATATACTTTTTAGCATTATTTGTTACACTTATAGTTTTTAGCAACTAATCATAACTTTTTTTTTGTTCAAGGCTTTTGAATATTTGGTAGCTTGTCAGTACGGTGTAGGACATATAATTGAGATGCTCGAGGAATGGGCGGAATTCATCACCGTTAACGTAGGTTGCTGTTAGTATTAGCTAGGATTGAGTATGTTGTTTTAGAAAATCTCATAGTACAAATGTTTGTACTGTAAGTGATGCTATGGATGTTTGATAAATTGTTCCTCTTAATTTGTAAGTGAAAGTGTTATTGCCCCATTGGTGGGTTCCTTGCCTTGGTGGCCATTTAAATGGCTTAATAGATGTGTGATGTATTGCCCCACTGTGGTGGCATTGTTGATTATATATAAAAGGTTTGATTGATCATTTGGGCGTGTTTGGTACAATTGTAGGGTGGAAAGGTAAAAAAACACCTATTGCAGCGGTTCTAAACAAACAACCGCTGCATTAGGCCCTTTCTAATTTAATTTCTGACGACAACCTAATTCATTGGTTGTTAAAGAACTGCCGCAATAGGTTACATCTAACACGACGGCTGTTAAAAGAACCGCCATGGAAGAGGACCTACCTCAGCGGTTGTACAACCGCTGAATTAGGTCTCTCACCTATCACAATGGTGCCCGTTTCAGCGGTTTGGAACCACCACAATAGGGGCCAAAGAACCGCCGTCGTAGGGCCTTTTCTACTAGTGGTTCAAGGCTAGTTGTGTATATACTGAGTGCAACGGGAAGCTCGTAGAGGTACACTTATATATACACAGTCGTCAATTGCAGCCCCCAATAATTGACAAGATGTGCGTTTGGAAAACGCGGCTTCAAGATTTACAAAGGCACCAACTTTGCGAAATGCGGTACGTTGTGGTTGATCAGGTCAAAACCGTATTTGGGTAAAGCGGCTCCTTTGAAATAATCCATAGAAAGTACTGATTGGTACTATTGATTACTGAAAAGTTTGATCTTGAATAGTGACATGACTAGGGAGGTCATGATTTTGGAGCCAGAATTATTTACATGTCTGTGATTCTGCATGATTTGACAAGTCATGTGGGTTGTGCACATGCACCACAAGCAAACCCGTTACTGTACAATAAAAGTGGAAGATTTCATTGAATTATTGCTCTGTTTTTTATTCTAGACCAGTATACAATGCATGAGGACTACACACAGGCATAACCAAGAAAACACGTGACTATATAATTGAAGAGTAAGATTCCACTGAATTATTGGTATGCCTTTCACTCTGTATGACTTGACAATTCATGAGAGCTACACACACAATCCTATCTTACGAAAAGCAGACTATGTTGTCATGTCAATGCTTTTACTGACTTACACAGCTAGGAATAGCCTTGTATTTTTCTGTAAATTGAAACTGATAGTCATGTATGAATTTTTGGATTAGAATCTAATTCAATGGTGTAAAACATAGCTGAGTTTTCCTATAAGTACAGGTTCCCATAACACTTAAATTATGCACAACATCCTCTATTGAAAAGAGTGAAATGGAGATTCCTTGCACTATGTGCGTTTTCATTGAACCCTTGAGCCTATAGGTACTTTGATTTCTAAATTTCCTTTACTTCTTCTTTCACTGAGTTATTTACTCATGTTGAGAATATCTTGAAGACACGGTTTGGGCGACATTGTTTGCTGGATACGATGGTCCACATATTACTATTGTGCTCCCATCCATGGCTCTTTTGGGGTCCTTTAAATCTTTTATGTGATGTTGATGTTCAGTGAATGATGCAGCACTTTATCCTAAATCGAAAAGCTTATACTATAGTGGAAATGTATGTTTCCTACAACTTTGCTGAACCTATCCAGCTTCCATTACCACCAAGAGAGCGTTTGTTCGAGGAAATATCTGGTGAAGAGAAATATTGCGACGACAACGAGAATACGGATCAAGCTGAAGGAGAAGTTGTGAACTAGTATTAAAGAAAATGTTACCTTTTATGTAGCTCCTGCTTTGTCAGGTCGTACCTTTAGCAAGCACTCAAAAAATTAACAATCCTAAGTTACTGTAACAAACCTTATGTCAGTCGTATGTAGTGATTCATATTCTCCTTTGTTGTCACTGGTCACAAGTTTTTTCTCCTGTTAAGAAACATATAGTGCAACCTGTCGTAAAGCGGAACAATGTGACAACAAATAATGTCTCAGTACCTTGTCGCATACGATAAGTAATTAAACTACAGTCATACCGTATGATTTGACATAACATATAAAAAGGCTTTTACATTGTTGAATCTGCTTGTTTGACATGGATACATTAGAGTGTTCTTTTGAATATTTATTGTAGCACTTAATTTTACAATATAACTACTCCATATGATGTCGTTGTCCTATAAAAGTGAAAGAGTTATGTGAAGCAACTTATACTCTAATTGTCGATCATATATCACACTCCCCCCCCCCCCCCCCCCCCAATGATGACAATTCCATGTTTGTTGTTTCCTGAATACATACCACGTACTGAAAGGCATGGTTTTTTTTCTTGAATCAACATCTTCCTCTGTGGTTATATGTTTTGATATCCCAGATAATCTTTTGTTCGATGAATTAATATTTTATATCGAGTGTTTCCTTGCTAATAGCCATAAGACATACTTGAGGGGACGTTTGTTTCAGGTGGGGAAACGGAAGAGAATCAGGAGAGGGAATGGAAAAAAAATCCCTTTGATTTTCCTGGTTGTTTGTTTGAGCTGGGGGAAATGAAATAAATAACCGGTCAACAACCGCCGGTCAAGGGTTAACATCTGCCTGCTGCCGATCAAGGGTCATTAATTACCGGTCAACATTCATGGGTCACCGGTTACTGGTCATTCACTACTAGAATATAATTGTTTGGTAACAACAAATAATCGTTACCAAAAATCAAAATCGTTACTAATCTTATTTATTGTAACGACTTTTGTCGTTACATATCGTTACACGAGATGGCGTAACCAAAGATCATTTATTTATCGTAACGACTTTTATTCGTTACTAAAAATTACATCGTTACTAAAAATATGATTTTTCGTAACATTTATATCGTTACTATAGTCTTAATTTTTTTTAATCTTTAGTACTATCTTTAGTAACGAAAACTTGTCACTATAACAATTATGGTAACGAATCTAAGTCGTTGTCAGAACCTTTGTAACAAAAAATCTAATTTTTACTAGTGATTAGTCATTGGTTAATGGTCGTATGTCACCGGTTAAAGTATACTGGGAAAGAGAATCTCATTCCCTGGTAGGGGTGGGGAATCAAGATAGAGGGTTTTGGGGTAATCCTATTCCCTTTCCCTTTCCTAAAAATAGGAAAAACTGACAAAACAAACAGCAAAACAGGGAATCATTTCTGATTACCCCAAAACAAACGCCCCCTGATAGTTTACGAGAGATGCTGTTTAGGTGGCCAGAGCCCTTTTGAAGGAAAATGTGTATAAGGAACGACAACGACGTGCAGGTGATGGTGAGCAATTACATGGAATACGTGGATTAAATGGAGGCATTAATAATGCACATCGAAACTGATGTCGTAGAAGATTTTGTTGATGGCGGTGCGGATGCTGGTGGCTCGGACAACAACTAATCCATTCTCTTTAGTGTGACAACATTTCGACAACGTTTAGGCATCTTCTAATTCGAGCGAAAGTTGGAGAAAACCATAACGTGTAAGAATTTCCAGAAAAGAATATATAACTCTGGTGTCATCTTTGCAAAATCGGGTAAGTCTTGTATGAGCTTCGCATCGTAAGACGGACCCTTAGGATCGAAGTTCAATAGTTTGGCCATGCGTATGCATAATTTCAAAAAAAAAATTGGACACCGTTTAGGCATCTCCTAGTTCGAGCAAAAGTTGGAGAAAAACAATAGCGTGCAGGATTTTTCAGAAAAAATATAACTCTTGTGTGGTCTTTGCGAAGTGGCGTAAATCTCGTATGAGCTCCGACTCGTAAGACGAACCCTTAGGAACAAAGTTCAATAGTTTGGCTACGCATATGTGAAATTTCAACCATTTCCAACAACGTTTGGGCATCTTCTAATTCGAGCGAAATTTGGAGAAAAACTATAACGTGCAAGATTTTTCAGAAAAAATATAACTATGGTGCCATCTTCGCGAAGTCGTATAAGTCCCGTATGAGCTCTGAATCGTAAAACAGACCCTTAGGGTCGAATTTCAATAGTTTGGCTATGCGTATGCAAAAGTTTAATCATTTCCGACATCATTTGGGCATCTCCTAATTCGAACAAAAGTTGGAGAAAATCCATAACAAGCAGGATTTTTCAGAAAAAATATAACTCTCATGTCGTATTTGCGAAGTCGAGTAAGTCTTGTATGAGCGACGGACCCTTAGGATCGAAGTTCATTAGTTTGGCTACGCGTATTCATAATTTAAACCATTTCCGACACCGTTCAGGCATCTTCTAATTCGGGCGAAAGTTAAAGAAAAACCATAATACTTAAAATTTCATAAATACATAAATGTATTTTTTATTACAACATCAAACCATAGTTTAAAGATCAAAAGAAAATAACAAAAGAAATACATACTTAACAAGTCCAACTCCTATATCTATCGGGCGGGTTCCACACCGACCTCAGCTGCATGCTCAGATCCTCAAGCTCGTTGTTCTACTCTGGTGTTCGGTTTGCTTGAGGGATCTACTACAACATGTCAATACGCTGCTCAACACTCAAGCCATGAGCAATAGGGAGTGGTGTGTGTAGACTCTATGGCGTAGGTGTTGTGGCTGCGGGGTACGACACCTGCTGGGACATCTGACTACAAAGTGTGCCCCGCTATTGCATGACGTGGATCATAGTCAAAAGCCCGCCACCGATCACGCACGCTTTCCCACTGTGGCGTAGGTGTTGGGCGTCACTCATTGTGTCTCCTTCTATGCGTAGCCCTTCGTGGTGCGTCGGCAATAATCACGTCCAAGTGTGGCTGAAAAACCTGGAATGCAGGCGGGGTGACCATACTCTCTTCTAGTTGTGTGTACCCGTACAACATCTACGGGTAAATTCGAGTCTGATAAGCCACATATGTCTCTCCTGTTGCTTATCCCTACATGAATAAAAAACTGTTGAAACCAGAATAATTTATATTCATTATGAACATTTGTGAAGGCTAAGAATGACATTTAGATGTTTATGCCAGCGCTGCATTTCTTCGAGCTTCCTGCGTGAACCAATGAAAAATATGCTAGGAGTACCATCTCATGTATGGAGTGAGGTCCCAGCGGTCGTGACACGGGATAAGTATGCAGAGGAATGTGTCGGTCATTTCTATTTTCCCACAACTGCAGATATGACCCAATAAAGGATGCCCAGTCGGTGCTGATACGACCAGAATGGGTTTGATTTTGAAGTCTATCACATTCAAGCGGCGCAGCAGGAATGGAATGATCTCTTCCAAACTACCAAAGTGCACGATCTGGTTGATGTCCCCCAACGATATTGAAATGTACGAGAGGAATGACCAATGCGTACGTTCATTATTTTGGTAATGAGGAAGATCTGCATAAGGCATCCATCTCCACTAAAATAAGAGTACATAAATTAAATATTTTGTAATAGATTAAAAATATATATGTTATACAAAGAGTAAAATCTATGCTTACATCATCGTCAGTTGAAGGGACGGATATCGTATCCAGAAAGCACGGGCAACCTGTAGACGCCGAATATGGGCATCATCCATTTTACGCCATCTACTAAATATTCAAAATAAATTATAAACAATATAAATATTAAAAAAAAAAGTATAGTTGACACACAAAACCATATATTCTATATCAAATTTGGGGTAATCGTACATATCGATAACACAATGGTACATCATCGGGAATCTGCTTTGTCTGGCATACAAAAAATATAGGGACCTTGGAGTACCTCCACACAGTTAGCAGTCTGGTGTTGCATGCAAGGTATCCCTTAGAAGTAAACCGCGTAGCCATGTACAAATGACAATACATCCACGCCAATCCAGTAGAACCCCAAATGTACCCCCAATAGCGTCAAAATTAGCCGGTAGCGGCAGATAGCAGAGGTCGACAGTGTTTCCATGGTAGGATGACGTCAGCGTCCCCCCAATCAACCGCATCATGTAAGCCATAGCGTGCTATGCAACCCAAGTAGGCGGGGCATTGTCGAACTCCGGGTCATCCTCATTGAAATGTCCAGATAACCATGTTAACAGAACATGGTTACCATTGATATGTCGGGCTTTTGGCATTTTCCCCAACAAATCAGTGCAAATATTCCTCGCATTTATACACGTCTCACCTATCACTGCTCTACCCTTGATATACAAGCCAAATAAAAGTGTCATATCCTCTAGTGTAATTGAAGCCTCCCAAACGAAAACATAAATATATGTGTTTTCGGTCTCCAGCGCTCAACCAAAGCATTGTAAATATAATTATTTGCCTTGGTTACTAATCTAGAAATCCCCTCACCAGCAGCTTGTATCATGAGGAGAAATAGTCTATGAGGGTTTTCAGTCAACTTTGTACCCCCACGCCCACTCTGTACTCTCTCATTTATGTTCGGATCATCTTGAAACTCCTAAATTCAATAATTGATTGTCTAAATATTCTACTAATAAACGTGATAAAAAGCTGTTATATTAAATAGCAATTAGAAATATATGTAGATTGAAATTTAACCTCTAATCCAGATGAGATGGCGTATGAAATGTGCGTCGTTTATAGGAAAACAAATCATTCTGTTCTGGACCAGACCTTCATCGCTGCTATATATCTTCCCGCCATCTTCAACTAAAAAGTCTTTTATCAATTTGTTTTTTTTTTTTTTTTTTTTCTTTTTTCCTTTTTTTTATTCCTTTTCCTTTTTTTCTTTTCTATTCCTCTTTCATTTTTTTGGAGGATTTTTCTTGGAGAATTTGTTTGTGGGGATTAGATGATTTTTTTTTCTAAAAGAAGATTTAAGAGAAATGATAGATGGAAGTAGATGTGAGAAATGAGAAGAATGAGATAGATATTTATAGGAGAGGAACGGTGGTTGTCAGCTCACCAAATGTAAAGGAATCGCATTTGATAAATGTGAATTCAACTTTTTTTTTTTGATAGTTTGAAAAAAACATGATTCCAGCTAGGCCTGGCAAAAAAGGAACGAAAACGAATATACGACCCGAAACACGACACGATATTAGCAGGTATAGGTATTTAATTTTATACACGAAATTAATTTCGTGTCGTGTATCGTATATACATGATTTATTAACGTGTCGTGTACCGTATCTAATTGTATACATATCGTGTATACACGAAATACCTGTAAATAATTCATGTAGACGTATAATTCGTGTACACATGTAATTCGTGTACACATGTAATTCGTGTATAGACGAATAAATTTCGTGTTACTTATTTATTTCATTAATTCGTGTAAATATAATGTTTTGGTATTTCTTTTATATGTGTTAATTATTTATTTCATTAATTCATGTACACATGTGATTCGTGTACATGTAATTCGTGTATACACGGATAAATTTCGTATATTTTGTTTCGTTACAGTATTTGAATTTCGTATTCGTATATAGAATTCCATACACGAAAATATTTTTGTGTCGTGTATCGTGTACCTTCATGTAAATTTCATGTTGTGTATCATTTCTATGATTTACACGATACAAAAATACGATTTAACAGGCCTAATTCCAGCTTGCAAAAGAATCACAATTAACAAATACGATTTTACCGCATTCTCCGTCTATTTGGAGCCGCGTTTGAGTAATGCAGTTCCAGAACATTAATGGCCACAGACGCAAGAATGAGTTGACATAAAGTCTAAATAGGATATTAAGTTGCTCCTTTGTATTATATAAGTGCTTCAGCCAGCCGTTTAGCTATAAACAACTGATATCAAACAAATCTATCGACTCCGTAAGAGTAAAAAGAAAAACGAACCACTGTCAAATGGATGCACTACGTGTGTAAGGGCATCCACAATGGTGTGGATTCCACCCATAGTGGTAAAAAAGAAAAAAGAAAATGATGAGGTGGAGGAGAGAAGATGTGAGAGGGTTGCTTAATTAGAACCTGGAGAGAGAAGGTTCTTGCTGACACATGGAGAGAGAATGTGAGAGAAGAGATTATAATAATATTTTTGGGTGGGTGGAATCCACTTTCCTTATTGTGGATGCCCTACAATAACAAGAGTGGATTCTACTCTCAAAATAATAATATTTTAGTCTTCTCCTCACAATCTCTCTCTTCTTTTGCTAAGACACTCACTTTTTGGGGTTCTTAGTTAAGAAACTCTCACACAACTTCTCTCCTCCATGTCATATTTTATCTTTTTGTTTTATTAATATAGAGTGGATTCCACACCATTATGGATGCCCTAAGAAGCAATACCACACCATCACGACATGTGTCAACAAACAAAACATGCAAGGGACACGACTCTTATAGATAAATCTTATTATTGGTAGTGTCCTTATCTCTTCTAAGTCGTCTGGGTAGCTAGCCAACTCCAACAGGGTTTTACGGCAGATTGCTGGCGGATGCAGATCAGAGTGAGTGAATGAAATCAATGAATACGGCGCCTTCTGTAGAATTATCCATTTATACGACATACAGTCGTCGTATCCAAAGCAAAACCAAAGGCAACCTCGGTCATAAACTCCCCCGGCTGCGGCTGGTCGACACACTTATCAGACTGCATGCCGGAATTTCAGATAATAAGATACGTATACCGATCACCATATAATTCCTTAGCTGATCTGGTTTCCCAAACTCCAACGTCTTACGCATGCTGAAAGGATAGCCACACCTACTCCTTTGTTATCGAATACTATTACGCAGGCAATTACGTATAGTTCGCCCAGGTTTTGTCTACCGTTTATTTTGTGAACCTAGTACGACATGCTACCTAACCGTTTTGTAGCAAAAAAAAAAAAACGGTTAGGTAGCATGTCGTACTAGGTTCACAAAATAAACGGTAGACAAAAACTGGGCGAACTATGTTTGAAAGAGCTTAATAACCTAGTATTCCGACTAAAAACATTATTTATATTCTTCGACTGATTTTATTCAACAAGCTACAATATTACAACCTATGTTAGTTTTTCTAAACAAAATCAAGGTTTAATGATAAGTGGGTCCGATCACCATGAATGATATAAGAGTCTTAATTCTTTTGGATCATCACTACTCAATGGGGGGACGCAAAGGGGTCAGGGGCTCAGTCCCCAAAATTTTTAAAAACCTAAAAATCTGTCTAATAATCTTTTAAATTTTTAATCAAAATTATCCACAAACAAAATTTCTGACTCTGCCACAGTCACATATATCATAGAGTTATGCTTATATCGTTAACCTTATACTCAAACTCTTTGGAGATATTATATTTGATGACATATGTATTCTCTTTTCATTCCATACTAGTATTACATATAAATAACAATCATTAAAGAAAAACACTTTGAAAAAAAAAACAGAAAGCTGTTATTTATAGTGGCTATATAAAAGCCATCGGTTGCGTGCGTGGGCATGTAATATATATATGCACCGCTTAAAAAAGGAAGAAATTATGAGATATATGTACTTGTCACCTAGTACACTACAGATTGTTGTCCAGTATCGCTGGCAAATGGCAATTAACCCCCACCTACCAGCTGTCACACCGAATAAAAAAGCGGCAATGATTAGTGCGGCGTAGGATTTGGTGACGGATGGGTTTTTCCGTCGTGGACGGACAAAATCTACACGGTCCATTAAGTCTAATCTCAACCTATCACAATTGGTATTTTATTTTTTTATTATTTTTTCCAGCTAAGCATTATGATGTACGAGATTATTATTTTTTTACTTTTTTTAAATTCATTAGCTTAAAAATATAATAATAATTGTAAGGAATGGGTATATATAATTGGACAACTGATCTGAACTAGATAATAATAAATACTTATTATATAAATAATATAGATATTAAATCTTAAAATTTAATTATATATTATGCAGGGGCGGACCTAGTAGGGGTCACGTGGGGTCACGTGACCCCATGACTTTTGTAAAAAAAAATTAATATAGTGAGTTTTAATGTAGTTTTTTTATAAAATAGTAGATATTTTATGTCTTAGTGACCCCACAAATGTCATAAAAAATTAACTATAGAAATTTTTATTTGTCAGTGACCCCATAATTTTTAATCTCTGGGTCCGCCACTGATATTATGAATGAAGATGAAATATGTACCCTAGTTGATAATTAACCATAATTATTAAAATAAATAGTGTGTAGATATATGTCACATACGATAAATCACTAAGCTAAAAATCAATTTGTAGAGATAAATATTATATTTCCATAATTTACAATGTAAACAATATAATAAAAATAATAATATAATAATATCACAAATAGTAATAAAAATTATAATATAATAAATACAATTATTAAAAGCTATATAATTAAGTTCTATTATTAACAAAACTACAAGCGTTTATAAATCTTGAAATTTGATTAAAAACTTTCAATGAATTAGTATTTCTAGGGTATGTCTCAGATTTAAGGAATATTTTTATAATTCATTATTTTATACACTTACAACGTTTCAATTTCTGAACATGTTTTTTTAGGGTTTGTAGATTAGGTTTTTTTCAAACCCTAAAATAAACGTTCGACGGTTTAACTTTCTTGGGGTTTCTAGTATCTTTTTGTGATTCATTTTCATATCCTTATAATGTTACAATTTCTCGATAGACCCTAACGTTTTACTTCCAACCCCAAAATAAACCTTCGACGATTTAGAATTTCTAGGATATGTTTGGGTTTTACGTATCCAATAATTTATAAACGTTTTCACTGATGATTAGATACATGTACACAACTTTTTATAATCGTCTCCATCACTATTATAGAATAGATAACACTAACTTATATATATATATATTCCTTTGGTCGTTTTTATCAAATAATTGTGTATAAGAATATTTTCTTAACATTTATTAGTTTATAGAGTTCGACTGATTGATAAACCTGAAGGCTATTTTGGAAACAATAAACTAAGTTATTGGAGTCAATTTTACGTATTCATTAACCTTGTTTTTTATGTATCCACGATAATTTAAAAACATTTCCACGGATGATTAGAAACATGTACACAACCTCCTATAATTGTTTCCATCACTTTTTTAAAAATGTGACACTAACTGTTATATATCATTTCCTTTGACCGTTCTTATCACACATCGTGTATAAGAATATATTTTTCTTTACCATTTATCAATTTTCAAAGCTTGACTGATTGATTAAGTTAAAGGTTATTTTGGATACAATAAACTGAGTTATTGGAGTCGATTTTACGTATTCATTAACCTTGGCTTTTATGTATCCAAAATAATTTATAAACGTTTCCACGGATGATTATAAACATGTACACAACCTCATATAATCGTTTCCATCACTATTTTAAAAAAGATGACACTATCTGTTATATATCTTTTCATTTGGTCATTCTTATCGAATCATTGAGTATAAGAATATTTTCTTACCATTTATTAGTTTACAGAGCTTGACTAATTGATAAACTTGATGGCTATACACGTTTGGAAATATAAAGTGAATTGTTGGAGTCGATTTTATGTAGTCGTTTAACCTTGGTTTTTACGTATCCACGATAATTTATAAACGTTTCCACTAATGATTAGAAACATGTACACAACCTTCTATAATCGTTTCCATCACTTTTTTAAAAATGTGACACTAACTGTTATATATCATTTCCTTTGACCGTTCTTATCACACATCGTGTATATTTTTACGTATCCACGATAATTTATAAACGTTTCCACTAATGATTAGAAACATGTACACAACCTTCTATAATCGTTTCCATCACTTTTTTAAAAATGTGACACTAACTGTTATATATCATTTCCTTTGACCGTTCTTATCACACATCGTGTATAAGAATATATATTTTTCTTTACCATTTATCAATTTTCAAAGCTTGACTGATTGATTAAGTTAAAGGTTATTTTGGATACAATAAACTGAGTTATTGGAGTCGATTTTACGTATTCATTAACCTTGGCTTTTATGTATCCAAAATAATTTATAAACGTTTCCACGGATGATTATAAACGTGTACACAACCTCATATAATCGTTTCCATCACTATTTTAAAAAAGATGACACTATCTGTTATATATCTTTTCATTTGGTCATTCTTATCGAATCATTGAGTATAAGAATATTTTCTTACCATTTATTAGTTTACAGAGCTTGACTGATTGATAAACTTGATGGCTATACACGTTTGGAAATATAAAGTGAATTGTTGGAGTCGATTTTATGTAGTCGTTTAACCTTGGTTTTTACGTATCTACGATAATTTATAAACGTTTCCACTAATGATTAGAAACATGTACACAACCAACTATAATCGTTTCCATCACTTTTTTTAAAATGTGACACTAACTGTTATATATCATTTCCTTTGACCGTTCTTATCACACATCGTGTATAAGAATATATTTTTCTTTACCATTTATCAATTTTCAAAGCTTGACTGATTGATTAAGTTAAAGGTTATTTTGGATACAATAAACTGAGTTATTGAAATCGATTTTACGTATTCATTAACCTTGGCTTTTATGTATCCAAAATAATTTATAAACGTTTCCACGGATGATTATAAACATGTACACAACCTCATATAATCGTTTCCATCACTATTTTAAAAAAGATGACACTATCTGTTATATATCTTTTCATTTGGTCATTCTTACCGAATCATTGAGTATAAGAATATTTTCTTACCATTTATTAGTTTACAGAGCTTGACTGATTGATAAACTTGATGGCTATACACGTTTGGAAATATAAAGTGAATTGTTGGAGTCGATTTTATGTAGTCGTTTAACCTTGGTTTTTACGTATCTACGATAATTTATAAATGTTTCCACTAATGATTAGAAACATGTACACAACCTTCTATAATCGTTTTCATCACTATTTTAAAAAAGATGATACTAACGGTTATATATCCTGCTCTTTGTCCGTTCTTTTCGAATCATTGTATATATGGATCATGGTGTATACTCAATTTTTTCATACATAAAAAAAAACATTATACGTCACTTTTTAAATTTGGAAAAAATATAAACATTAGCTTGGTGTTTTTATATTAGCAACTTTTTAATTTTATTTTGATTAAGACATATATTTTGAATTGATATATGCTCTATTATTTACATATATGTAGATATACAAATATTATAAGATTAAATGTAATATTATACAGTAGTCATATATACGTGTATATAATCATGTCAAAGTTTTGTATAACTGATGAATTATTCCATAATGATTATAGGTAAGTATGCATTAAGATATTGTAAAAGAAAAAAAATAATATAAAAAATACCTTGCACGTAAAAAATTTCGCACACAGTATGGCTGTTGGATACATTCAAACGAAAAAAAAGAAAAAGAACGGATGTGTCTCTAATTTTAGAATTTTTGGTATCCGTCACATAATCCACACCCATAGTAATGGATAACATTTATGAAAATTATAGATACTGTTTATAGTCATTTCTAAAAAAATTGTTTATCGTTTATCATAAATATACTTTAATCATTGATGTAAATATTTTTATAAATGTATATATTTTAAACTAATAAAATAAATATCTATAAATAATTATATATAACAGTTAAAGTTTGTTAGATTATGAAAGTATTATTTAATAAATATATATGCAGGATAAGTTTTTTTAAATAACTGGGGACTTATTTATGAACAGTTATATAATTTAAGTATTGTAAAAGGAAAATAATTATAAACAGTGTTAATGAATAATATTTGTTTGTTAGCGTATACCCCTACACTAAGTTAAGCGTGCTTTTCAAAAAAACAAATTAATAAAGAAAAAGGAAATCCTTCGTCCGTCACAGTATCTCCGCCCACGTTTGGTACATTCGTTCGTGGAAACTAAATTAATCTATATGCTGGCTGGTATTGGCGCTTATTTTAAGAAAGACAAATCGAACTTGGGCTCTCCTTCGTTTGAGTGTCCATCTAATTTTTTATGAGGAAAATAATAAAACAGTAATCAGTGATTTCATTTTAAGTATAAATACGTTTGCTTTACATTAGCAATATTTCTTTTCTCTATCTAATTATGTAGTGATTTTTCAACCTTTTGTAGTTCTCTATAGTTTTTTTAATGTTGGTTTTGGGTAAAATCTTTGTACTCCTTTAATAACGTAGGATTCAAGAAGAGTATGAGACTTTTTTTACATGGAGCAATTCACACCAGGTGCTATAAGGTGTCGGTTGGCCTAAAACTATATCTAGTTGAAACTTTTGTCTTCCTTGCTAAAAAATTCTAATACTTTAATATCTTTTTAGGTGATGGAAGTTCTTACTTCCCACGTGCCACGTTGCCTCCTCCTTATACTCACTCCTTTGTATCCAACCAAGTTATCAAACTCACGCTTTTAACTTTTGGCCTTGCTGGTTCTTCCAAAAAAAAAAAGTTCTACTTCTTCCAAAAAAAAAAAAAAACTTTTGACCTTGTTGGCGGCTACGCCTTACCCAATCCAACGCTTTAAAAAAAACCATGTTTTGCGCATAAATTAAGTTTTTTGATAATTGGCTGATTTCCCACCTTACATAGCAGTGCTGAGGCATGAATGTCTTTCCCGCTTTTAAGGATACACCGACTCAACTCTTACATAACCATTCTAGTCCTACCTTACACATACATCTTACTATAAAGCCTAGAAATCTTGTCCTAGGGACCTTCATTGACCTCTTCTTACTACCTTCCAGGCTGGGTAATCGGAGAGTAAACTTCTTTCCCCCACCACTGTCCGTCACGGCGCACCTCCCTTGCATCTCTGACGACTCTTCCAGGCTGGGTAATCGGAGAGTAAACTCCTTTCCCCCACCACCGTCCTTCACGGCGCACCTCCCTTGCATCTCTGACGACTCTTCCAGGCTGGGTAATCGGAGAGTAAACTCCTTTCCCCCACCGCCGTCCTTCACGGTGTCCTTGTTAGGGTATTGTAGGATCAGACAGCTGACTCAAAATACTTCAAGGTGTGAGTCAGCGAATACATCTGGGCATCAAGTCTTCTGATTATGCTCACGCTTGCATAATTTCGGTTCAAGACTGATAGTTGATTAGTAAAGTGAGATTGACTCGTTCGACCGACAGGCTATCTCAGCAACACTTTCATGCTTCAAACAACTAGTAAGACCCAATAGCCCATGAGGTTCTATCCTAAAACCAATTTACATTAGATGAAGTAGCTCATAAACTACATAAACTATATATGAACTATTTACTAATTATATAATTTTTCAATTAAGGACTCACACTTGGTCTCCAACACATGCGGCCAAAAACATAAAAAAGTAGACTTCACATTATCCATCTCAAATGCTCAAGAGCAACCACATATGCAAGTCAATCCATCAGGTCAAACGCCTTCTTGATAGAGCATTCCATCTTATTATAACAAGCAAAGAGTGGGTCACCTTTAAAATTATTCCCGGACCCATTTGAAATGTGTGATTAACAAGGTTGGTTCAACCATTCCCGAGAAACCGAGTGACTCCCGACCTACAAGTGCATTCTAACGCTACGGAAGTCTATGTTACAAAGATATGCAGGAGACTTAGTTTAACAATCAATCGTTAAATTGGTGTTCCCTTAAACATGAGATGGTATGAGTGACTCCTATATAAGTCATTAGTTTCACGCAAGTCTTCAGACCTGTGGGTTATCCAACCAATATAACTTGACATCTGATTAATTGGTGTCGTTATAACATCTATTTCATTATGCTTGTCTTTAAAGAGAAGCTGTAACATAGTATAAAAAAAATCCTTGGTCATTAAGTATGGATATCCTTTTCCTTAAAGATTTCAACACATAAATAAATAATGTTGTATAAACATAAAAACATATTATAAATTATTACATAATTAAATATACACATACATATAAATAGGCTCATGTGTGTTTCAATGGAATCGTAAAATTGATATATTATAAGCATAAATATTTGTATTAAAAATTTGTACATCTAGTAAAATAATAAGATTAAACTAAAACTTAATTGATAACTAAAACTAATGATAATTAATTATATATACGTAGTACTCTGAAAAGTGAATGAAATATTTCTTTAAGAATTATTATTGCATATTCATAAAAAAAATTATTATTGCATATGATCCATTTATGATTTAAAATTTTATTAAATTTGTGTGTAACAATATTTTTATAAATAAAAGAAATAAATATGAGAGTTGGCGGATTGGATTAACTTAATCCTAACTCAACCCATTTATGAATTTCTAAAATCTAACCCAACCCATTTATTAAATGGATTGAAAAACTCAATCCACTATAAACGGACAGGTTTTAGGTTGGATTGGTGGGTTGACCTAACTTGACTCAACCTATTTATGAATTTTTCAAACCTAACCCAACCCATTTATTAAACAGATTGAAAAATTCGACCCAACCCACTATCAACAGACTGGTTTTGGGTCAGTTTGACAGATTGGATTTACCAAAGTCTACTACGTAGCCACAACAATATCTATTGATTCACGTATTACATTTAAAAATACAATATAATCTCAACAACAATCATTAGTAATAATGAACTTTTACTAAAAATCAATCATCATCAGCATCATCAATCAATAATACACGTGAAAACCTCTTATAAATGAGCCTGCATCAGAGAAAGGAAGGATGAAGTTAACAATAGAAAACCATGATGTATTAAGCTAATTTCTCATCCAAAACTAGAACCTCTCATAAACGTTGGCAATGGGTACGGATAACCATTTCACCTCACCACCCGATCCACTACCACCCGATCCACTAAAATGGGTGAAAGCCCCATAAAAAATAAGTGAAAAACGGATGACGGATGAAACGGGTGCGGATGACGGGTCAGGTCGGGTGAACATTTTCTATCCGGTCGGCTGATTTCGTCACCCACATGTATGTGTTATTGAACAAATATGTGTATATTTTTAGTATTTTGTTCGTTAATACTCTATGTTTTGAGTATATTATTGATATTTATTGATGTAGTTTGAATTAATGAACAAATATGAGTGTATTTTTATTAAAAAAACTAAGATTATATAGGTGTTAAGGCTAAAAATACTTGTTGGAAAAGAAAAACGAGTGACAGGTTCATCCGTTTCACCCGTAACACTTGCGGCTGACGGGTGAAACAAGTGACATTGATGAATTTATGGATGACGGATCAGATTGGGTGATGTAGATGAAAAACGGATGACGAGTCGGGTGGAGCGTCACCGGACCCGAACCCGACCCATTGTCATCCAACCTCGAAATTGATCATTTCAAAAAAGGGTTAAAACAAGTCTAGTTATTCGATATGGTTCAGTTCTGGTTTTAGTTATGGCTAGAAAAGAATCATGTCTCCGTCATAGGTTTAGTTGTGGCTCAAAGGGAACCCATGAACCGAAGAGGAGGTATAGCTGATTTTCGTCCCATTAAAATTCTAATAGGTTTCTCGTTATCAGGCCACATTTCACCTTTGACTGTGAAGAAGGAAATAAAATTTAAATAAAAAATTAATGAAAACAACCATAGAGATACAAGAAAGGGATTATTTTAAAATAATGGCCATACATTACTAGAGAATATAATAAAGAATTAAGATATCATATATTGGATGAGTCAATACATATAGATGTTAAAAAAAGAGAGAATATAAGTGTCTTTGTGTCCTTTTCTTTTCTTTTTTATACGGTGTCCTTTTCTTATTCAATCATATATGGTGTAGATGAGACTCAATAGGTTATTGCATTCTCGTTTTCTAGGCACTGTGATTAGGGATAACAAAGGGTCGGGTTTGGGTTCGGGTGGAGCGTCACTGGCCTGTATCAATTTTTCACTCGTATTATATGATTCGATCTGTCACCCGCAAATCCATTATCTATCATATGTATCGTCTGTCATCCGCGGATGATGCGGGTGAAACGGGTGAACCTGCTACCTTTTTTTTCTTTCTAACAAGCTTTTTATGCCTTTAACATCTATATAAATTTAATTTTTCAATAAAAATACATTCATATTTGTTCAATAATACAAACTACATCAATAAATATTAATAACATGCTAAAAACATAGAGTATTAACCAACATAATACTAAAAATATACCCATATTATTCAATAGCAGATACATAAGGGTGACGGGTCAGGTGAACGGATTGGGTGTCAGGTGAAAAATGTTCACCCGATCTGATTCGTCATCACTCGTTTCACCACCAGTCACCCATTTTACCAGTCACCCATTTTTATGAGTTGTTCACCCATTTTAACGGATCAGGTGGTCGGATAAAACGGATACCCATCACCGATTATCATCCCTAAGTTTCAGCCCTAACAAACATTGCCTTATCATCCCTAAGTATCAAACCTCTAAATTATAAACGAGTGATTTTTAGTGAAATGAGAACGCGCCTTCACGCGCCTCTTCTTTCTCACTTCGAGAGTTCTCCAGGGTGTGAAAATGCCAAGCTCCCCTCTCCTAGCTTCTTCGAAAGCTTGAAATCCCAGCAATTAATATCCCCCTCCGACTCTTCGTGTGAGACGAGAGTCAATATGGCATGCCCTTCTTCGCCAGGCTACTGCATGCAATCGATGGTGCTAGAGACACAAGTCAGGAAGAAGAGCCCCTCCCCGAGGCATCTCTCCACATCCCATCTCCAACAGTGTATGTCTGCTCACTCCTCCTCTATGGCAAAAAGTTGCGTGAGTGATAGCAAGAGAAGCCACCACCATGCGCCCTTAAAAGACGAATTGCCTGATAGAAGCATTTACTCCGGTGGATGGTCAGAAGATCTCTTCTCGGATTATGCCTGCAAGATGGTAAAGTCCCCAAATATTTTGCATGTTCCTCCGTATAACTTAATCGTTGCTTTATCAAATTTAAAGTTAGATGTGCTAGTGAGTAACAAAGTCAAACTCTCAAAAATTAACCCAATCTCTCCGTATTCTAAGAACCTGATTCACAAAATTCCCCCAAAACTAGTCTCAGCTCCCCCGATGGACTCCATTATAGCGAACTGCTCTAGAATGCAACTCCACCCTGCTGAAATGGCGGTGATAGAAGTAGAAGGGCTGCCTAATCCCCCCATTCTCATTGATACAAAAAAAGCTGTTGTCGGGAAGATTTGGAACCCTAATCGAATTCACCCAAAACTCCTCCAGAAAGTTCTAGGTCAAATGTGGTGTACCCGTTCAAACTTTAGAGTCCTTGAGATAGATTGCAATCGACTCACCATTCAATTTGAGTCGGAAAGATATGTATGTAACCTCTTAGGGAATGGTACATGGCATTTTTCAAAACAAGCTCTTAGCCTTAATGCCGATCAATCCAGAGCTCAATCTGGTAGAGCACAACCCCCAGGTCATCAATATCTGGGTTGGAATTCATAAACTCCCTCTAGGATGCTTCAATAGACACTACGACATACTGTTAGGGAAGAAGATCGATAGATTTCTTGAGTGCCATGATCGCATTAATCCTCTGGCTTCCAACATCCTAAGAATCAAGGTGGAGATTAATATAGAGGAACCTCTGTGTCGGTTGCTGATCATCAAGGCTAGCAACGGAAATAGGGTTTGCAGGGTGTCTTACTAGAATCTTCCCAGTATTTGTTACCGATGTGGGCGCATTACCCACATTATTTCTGAATGTCTGCTTAAAAACCCTAAAAATTTGGTCCTTGGATAAGAGCGGAGTATGCAGGATCTATGGCTGACACCACCGATGCTTACCTCCTAGACCAAAGGAAAAGAGAAGGAGTCCTAGACAGTCTTACAGAGATGGTCTCCCAAGCTTCCCTCCAACCAAACCTTGCCCCTCCTGCTATGAATGTCGATCTTTCTCTGGCTACCAACCCTAGCCATACCCCTCTCACTACATCCAACCCAAACTTCACCCTGACTACAGGTTTCCCTCTTCTCCTAACTCAAGAAGTCACTCAATTGTCAAAGAATCCTTTGCCTAACTCCAAGCCCCCCTTTATTGCTGACCCCATCTCTATTTCCAAAGCTGGTTACATCCCCTCTATTCAAGATAACCCCATTTCTTCAGACCCAGAATACCCCCCAGGGTTTCCTTCTAAGTTTGTTTCTATTCCAACTCCAAGTGCCACCTCAAACAACAACCCTGTCCTCCCTCGCGAGGGTGATCCTACAAAAAACCCAACCGAATTTGTGTCAAACCCAAATCCCCCCTCTCAAACTTTACTATCCCTATTCTCTCAGATAAAAGGAAAACCATCAACGACATTGACTGGGACACTACAGTCTCTAAATTCAATTCAGACTTCAATAGAAAACAGAAAAATATGGAAGGCTGTAGTCAAGGGATTTCCTCTGAGCTGGATAAGATTTTTCTTGAAGCTGAGTCCAGAACAACTAAAAACCTTTATATTGCCCTTCATACACCTACTGCTGTGATTCCCATCCAAAGTACTCCCCCAGGCAAAGGAAAAGAGAAACTATTCCCGGCCTCTTCCCTTAGTCTCAACTATCATGAGAAATTCAAATCAAAGAAGCGGAAAACAGCTAACCTCAAACCTCTAATGATTAATCCTTCCTCCATGAGAGAAGAATTAGAGGAGTCTGATTATTACTGTTGGCTCCGTAAGATGGCAGACCCTCTTGAGGAGCAGGGCTGCCAGCCCAAATAAGTTGTCTTTCGCTGAACTGTCGGGGGTTGAGTCGCCCCTGGGCAGTTGATTGGGTTTCGAGCTTAATGAAAATCCACAAACCTGAGCTTATTTTTTTGATGGAGACCCACAGAAGTAAGGCATAGATGGAAAAATCATGCAGAAATGGAGTGATTATGATGGTATTCCGATTGCGAGTTATGGAAGAAGTGGAGGTTTGGTGTTGATGTGGCAAAAACAAGTCAAGGTCAAGCTGATTAACTTCTCAAATCATCATATGGCGGCTGAGGTCCTGATCTCAGGTATGAAATGTTTCCGCTATATTGGTTTTTATGGTTGGGCTGATTGGAGAGTGAAATACATGGCGTGGCAATTGCTAAAAACTCTGAGGAATCAAGTGAGCCATCCTTGGTTAGTTGTAGGAGATTTTAACCAAATCTGCTTTGAGAGTGAAAAAAATGGAGGTAAGATTAGAGGGGAAAAAGAAATGCTCCCTTTTAGAGAAGTTATTTCACAGTCAGGTTTGACGGATATGGGGTTTAGTGGCCATCCTTTTACCTACACAAACCAACAAGTAGAACCTTTTCACAGTGAGAATAGACTGGACAGAGCCCTATGTTCTACTGATTTTTTGAATGCTTTCCCTTTAAGTACTGTCTCTCACTTATCAAAACTACACTCAGATCATTGTCCATGGGAAAGCCTCTAGTGGTTGTAAAAATACCAGTTACTTCCATGGGAAAGCCTCTAGCAATCATAGGAAAAAAGACATCTTAGGTCTTGAGGACCCTAGTGGTTGTGTCAAGTCGGAGTGGAGGGATTTGGATTCCATCTCTAAGAATTTTTTCCATAATCTTTTCACTTCTTCTAACCCACCTTTGGTGAATAATTTTTCTCCATCAATCTCCAACATCCTTCCTGAAGATCATATCATCAAGCTCAAAAAACCTTATACCCCAGTAGAAGTCTTTAAAGCCACAAAAAACTGGGATCCAACAAAGCTACATGGCCGTATGGTTTTAATGGAGCCTTCTTGTAACACCCCTACCACTAATCCCGTCCTTACCTTATAATTACTTACATTCACAGCGGATATTACATACACAACGGCGGGTGTACAATGTCGTTAGTCACCCACGTGACTAACAAGGCAAGCTACAATACTATATACTATCGGTCTGATGAATTTGAACATACCGAGTGCTCTACACAATACATTACCTTCCATTCCATACTCATATCATATTCAAATACAACTCCAATGCATTGCTATACCGAGTCTACTACAATCCTCAAAATACCGATACAATTACACATTACATTACAAGTACAGTTCCCATTACTCAACTACCCACGCTTATGTAGCAACCCCGTCATACTCTTGAACGGTGTTCAGCTTCAAGTACCTGGAAAAATAAAAATGGGGCCCCAAGGGGCTCAGCAAAATTGCTGCATATGAAATTCGCATATACCGCGTGCTAACCGCGGTACGCCGACTACTTTGGGTCGGATATACATGGAGTTCGTTTTACATGCATACATACATACTAATACTACGACAATACAATCAACAATACTTACATACATATACAAGATTCGTTACCTACCAAGGAAGACAATTTGTCAGTCAACCGTTCATTTAGTTATTCGTTCACCCGGTTTCATCGGATGCTCTCTTTCTCCTTGCTCGGGTTCACAAAGTTTACACCAAGCTTAATCTTACTTACTCGTTGTTTTACTCACACTGCACTCAATACCTTACTCATTATTTACTCATGCTTTACTCAGTACTCACTACTACCAATACTCACTCTTACTCAGTACTCCTCACTTGCTCTCACGTACTCAGTACCCATACTCTTCTCCTTACTCGTACTTACTCATTGCTCGGTACTCATTACACACTCATACTTACTCCTTACTTAATACTCATTACTTTACTCGTGCATACGCAATACTCAATACTCATTACTTTTGGCCTCCGGGCGGAGTCATACACAAGACTCACCACCGGGCCTACAAATACAAAGGGGATATACACTTAGCTCCTCAAATACTCAATGTCCAATTTTTACCGAACTACTCAAATTCCCAACACTCCTCTCTCGAAGTATCTTACAATCTCATGGATTAGCCTAGAAGTATCTCTCTCGATAACCACCACTAGCTTAGGGAATTACCATCGTCTAGTATTCTCAGATTTAAGGGTTTCCCCAACGTATCGAATACTCTCATGTTCGGGACATTAATTACATTAGTCAGGTCCTCTCATTGTGGGTCAACTAATTTCCTAAGGGGTTTGGAGATCCCTCATCATTCTTTACTACTCTCATGGTTCATGTCTTGCACCAACATTAATGCCTCTAATAGAGGTTACTTATATGCACTCCCAATATTTATTGTTATGTGGAATGTTCATTTCGGTTCTCTTACCGTTATCAGGAGGTTACTAGTCCCGTACACTCTCTCACCTTCTAGTGAGTCATTGGTTCATGTTACCGTTTCTTGGTTCGTTAGTTTTGGTGTATTTCCACGTTTTCGTTAATTCTCATCACGACCCTTACTACGGGTCACTAAACAATAAGACTCTTCTAGGAGTCGGTCTACACACTAAGTTAAGCCACGCAATCATTCAAGAAGGGTTAGCTCATACAACATACAGCAAAACATACAATGAAAGACAATAAACCATTTTTCATGCTTTAATCTTGATTAGCCGGCATACAGCACACAAATCAACGTAACCCGGTTAGCATACGGGCATGAGAAAATCATACCTTTCACCGGGGTTAGCTTTACTGTGTGTTCTCATGTTCCTCGGTTAACACTCGTTCCACTGATAATGTTTCCAACATTGTTATTAATACTATGTTCATACGATACACAAATAATTACTACCCGTACTTACCCCGTTATCCCGGTATACTTAGTTTCACTCATGTCAAACTATGTCCTTACTTCCCACTCATTTCCTACACTTGTTTACACTTCTTAGGACCTTTAAATATCACCAAACAAGGCCCTAACATCATCTAAAACCATTACCATTCACTTCCCCATCATTAGGACACTTGAAAACACTTTCTGGCAAGTTTTTACATTGGTCCGGGTTTGTGTCCGGGGTTACAAACCTGGACCAATCACGGTTTTCACTTTCTAGTGAATTTTTCATGTGGTCCGGGTTTGTGTACTGGGATAAAAACCCGGATCAACCCCTGTTATGTCTTTCTGGTGCGTTTTTGCTATGGTCCGGGTTTGTGTACCGATTTACAAACCCGAACCACCCCTGAAACTGTCAAAATTTACAGTTTTTGGACAGTTTTCAACCCCTAATTCACCTCTAATCATTCCCTAATCATTCCACATGTTTCCTACATGTTTAATCATCTTAAAACATGCTCTAAACCTCTCCAAAACATAGGTTTAATCCCTACACAAATTCTTGCTCACATTCACAAATCTTTCATTCTCTCTGTTACATTTTGCACACTTGTGCTACAGATTTTTTTTATCTCTTGGCAATTGCATTTTGTCTCACTTCATTTGACCATTCCACATCCTCCTAGATAATGCACTCCTCACACCAAGGTTCATGCCTTACTCCTAAAGCCTTAATCTTTTATTTCTTAAAACTCCTAAGGCACTTAAACCAATTCCTTTTGCTACAGATTTTGCACAAATCTCTCCTGAACCAAAAACCCAAAGTTTTTTACTAACCCAAATAAATCTCCATTCATACCTAGCTAACCCTTGGTTATACTTCACTCAAAACATCACTAAAATAACTTAGATTTCTACCAGAATTTCGCCATAGTCCGGCTACTTTTCTAACATTGCCTAAAACTCATTTCTTCACATAATTCATCCTACAACTAGCCAAACCAAAAGGGTTTTACCCGCACACAATATCCATTCAAAATCCACAACTCAACAATATAAGCACTAAACTAAATGCTTGGCTCTTAAGCCCTTAAATCAAACCAAACTTAAACCACCATTTATCACTAACAACCAAATACATTCTTAACTTAAATTTGGTTCATTCATTTACATTTTCCCATCCCACAATTTCTAAAGCATTCAAAATATACATTAGGGTAGCTTAATAACCTTAAAGCTCCATTCCTTTTACCAAGCTTCTCCTCTCTTCTTTCTTGGTCACAA
>JAIOTZ010001819.1:0-28086 GCA_023374045.1 Limonium bicolor
GAGATTCACTCTATCCCGTACTACTTGATTGATCTGGCCGTTGGAAGATGGCATTTGCATAAAACATGCGCACGGCTTGTTCAGAGTACTGGCCCCCATATCTAGAATCTTGCCCCACCCAATGGGTAATAAAGCCCGCAGTCCCAGCTGCTGCTCCAGTTCCGTACCACACACCTCAGCAATGATATCCATGTCTTTTCAAACCATCTTTGGCTGCATCGTTTCTAAATTCTGGTTCAGAGCTCGACGGCTGGAGCTTGCACCAGGCCTCGCAGCCCTCTTACCACGGCCCGTGAATCTGCTCAGCATCTGCATAAAGGGTAGCAATGTCAAATAAAGGAAAGCAACGAAATAGTTCTAAATGCACATAATTCCAAAATTCGACAGAGTCTCCCCTTAAAAATTCATCATTCTCACAACAAGTCAATCAATTTTCAATTTGCAATGATAATCCTCAACAATAGTGACCAGCAGAGACTTACGACAAAAGGTACAATGTTCCAACACTTTCAGCTTAATCTCAATCATTTTTTTTTCAGTTCAGCCATGCAATAAAACACACACTCAAATACATATTGAAATCACAGTTGTGCAATTTTAACATCTCCATCCAGCAACTTACAGCAAATCAGATAATAAACCCCATATACGCAAATGAAGCTCAGAAATCTCATAATAACAGCCCACTCTCGATTTTGCATACCTCAAGTTCCAAATCTTGTCAAAACACACATTAAAAAGAAAAGTAGAGAGATTACCTTGCTGGAGTTGAATGAATGATTAGAAGTAGATATAACAGCAAAAACTGCAAGAATCGAACTCAAAAACCCCCAAATCGGTAGTTAGGGTTCTAAGTCGAACAAGGTCTGATTTGAACTGGTGTGGGGATTTGTTGGCCGATTTCAGTTGCTAGAGTGGTGGAGAACTCAAAACCGAGCAGATTGGTAGTAAGAATGTGGATTTGGTGGAGATTTGAGTGAGTTGTGAGATTGGAGAAGAAGAGGGAGGGGTGCTCTGGGCGTCGCGAGGAGGAGAGTTTTTGGAAATTTTAAGTCGACGCGTTCTTTTAGTTCAAATTTTCGGGGTGTCCGAACTTCGATGTTCGGACCGAAGTTCGGACATACATACCTCGGCAGAGCTTCGCGTAGTGTCCGAACTTCGATGTCGGACCGAAGTTCGGACATTCGTTTTTGCACCGCACTCTCGAATCAGGTCCGAACTTCGATGTCGGACCGAAGTTCGGACATGTTGTTTGCGCAGGTCTCCAACTCTCGAACTGGGTCCGAACTTCAATCTTCGGACTGAAGTTCGGACATACCAAAAATGCACCTTTGTTTCTTTTTGAGCTCCAACCACTGTAACAAAAACATTATCTAAAACAAAACTAAAACAACATAAAAAAACACAGAATAAAAGTACCGAAAACACTGGGTTGCCTCCCAGTCAGCTGCTCTTCTTTAATGTCTTTAGCTAGACAATTTCTGCTTGATCAATCAGAAGAGGTGTGATGAGCACTCTACAACAGCCTAGTGAATTCCTTCCTTCTCAATTTTTCGCATTGCCAAGAGAATTTCTTTTTCACATTCGACTCGTCTCTTGAGAATTCATCTTCGCTGAAGGATTGATTCACTCTCCAAAAAGAATATTGCCTGCAAGGGAAAAAGTTATGATCAGTACCAAGATAACCTTTTAACGAGCACCATTTACCTTAAAGGTTTCACCAGCCTTATTTCCAGCTCGTATGCTCCATAGGATGTAACTCCACAACTCTGAAGGGGCCTGCCCAGTGTGATTTTAGCTTCCCAGGAAAGAGACGTAGTCTAGAGTTAAAGAGCAGCACCAGATCCCCCACTTTGAAGTCTCTTTTGAATCATCTGGTCGTGGATCCTCTTGGTGCGCTCTTTGTAGATCCTTGAACTGTCGTATGCCTGGTCTCTCAATTCCTCCAACTCAGAAAGCTGAAATCGCCTCTTCTCTCCAGCGTCATGTAAATCAAAGTTAAGAGCCTTTAAAGCCCAATAGGCTCTGTGCTCTAGCTCAACTGGGAGATGACAAGCCTTCCCGTATACCAGCTTAAAGGGGGACATCCCAATGGGAGTCTTAAATGCGGTTCTATAGGCCCATAGAGCATCATCAAGCTTGACAGACCAATCCTTCCTGGAGGAGTTGACTGTCTTCTGAAGAATCCATTTGAGCTCTCGGTTACTCACTTCTGCTTGCCCGTTAGTTTGGGGATGATAAGGTAAAGCAACCTTATGAGTCACCCCGTACTTAGTCATCAGAGAATTAAAAGCTTTGTTGCAGAAGTGAGAACCTCCGTCACTGATGATAGCTCTTGGCACTCCAAATCTGGTAAAGATGTTCTTCTTCAAGAATTTTACCACAGTTTTAGCATCAGCAGAAGGGCAGGGGATTGCTTCGACCCATTTGGAAACATAATCTACAGCAACAAGGATGTAGTGGTTTCCGTGAGAAGAAGGAAATGGGCCAGTGAAGTCAATACCCCAGACATCAAATAATTCTACTTCAAGGATTCCCTTCTGCGGCATCTCATGCCTTCTTGAAGTGTTCCCCATCCTCTGGCAGTTATCACAGTGAGCACAGAAGCGGTGGACATCTTTGTGTAGAGTGGGCCAGTAAAAACCGCACTCTAACACCTTAGCAGCTGTCCTAGCAGGACCGTGGTGACCACCTGCCTCTCGGGAATGGCAGAACTCTATTACACTGTTTACCTCTTCATCAGGGAGACATCTTCTGATTAAACCATCAGCACATACTCTGAAGAGATAGGGGTCCTCCCAAACGTAATGACGGGTCTCAGACAGAAACTTCTTCCTCTGGTTGTAACTTAGATCATGGGGAACCAACCCAGAGGCAAGATAGTTAGCCAAGTCAGCGTACCATGGCTCTTTGACTTTCCCAATTACAAAGACCGTTTCGTCGGGAAAGAACTCATTTATGGGGACCCCGTCATCTGGAGTCTCAAGCCTCGATAAATGTCTGCAACCCCATTCTGCTTCCCTTGCTTATCAACCACTTCCAAGTCGAACTCTTGGAGAAGCAGGATCCATCTCAATAGTCTGGGCTTGGAATCATTCTTTTGGAACAAGTATTTCAAGGCCGAGTGGTCGGTGTGAGCAATTACCTTACTCCCCAGCAAATAAGGTCTGAACTTGTCAAGAGCGAACACCACAGCAAGTAGCTCCTTCTCAGTGGTGGTGTAGTTCTTCTGAGGCTCCGTCAGCGTCTTACTCGCATATGTGATGACCCTCAAAATCTTATCCTTCCTTTGACAGAGTGCAGCACTAACAGCGAAGTCACTAGCATCAGTCATTACCTCAAAAGGAAGGGTCCAGTCAGGAGGAACCACAATGGGGGCAGAGATGAGTTTATTCTTGATGGTTTGAAAAGCCTTCAAGCATTCTTCTGAAAAGAAAAACTTTACATCTTTCTGCAGGAGATCAGACAAGGGCTTCGCAATCTTTGAAAAGTCCTGGATGAACCTTCGATAGAACCCTGCGTGACCCAGGAAAGATCTCACTCCTCTGACTGATGTGGGAGGGGGTAACCCCTCAATGACTTCCACTTTTGCCTTGTCCACCTGAATGCCATCTTTGGAGACCCTGTGCCCAAGCACTATACCCTCATGTACCATAAAATGGCACTTCTCCCAATTTAAAACCAGGTGGGTCTCCTCACATCTGCTTAGTATCTGATCCAGCTGATCCAGACACACATCAAAATTCTGGCCATACACCGAGAAGTCGTCCATGAAGACTTCTATACTCTTCTCAATAAATTCGTTGAAAATGGCCATCATGCACCGCTGGAAGTGGCGGTGCGTTGCAGAGACCAAATGGCATCCTCCTATAGGCAAACGTGCCATAAGGGCAGGTGAAGGTGGTCTTCTCCTGATCCTCTGGCGCGATGGGAATCTGGAAGTAACCGCTGTATCCATCAAGGAAACAGTAGTACTCCTGCCCAGCCAGTCGCTCCAACATCTGATCGATGAACGGCAGCGGGAAATGGTCCTTTCTTGTGGCCTCGTTCAAACGTCTGTAGTCTATGCACATCCTCCAGCCAGTGGTCTGTCTTTGAGGCACCAGTTCTCCCTTATCATTGGGCACCGCCACAATTCCTCCTTTCTTGGGAACGACTTGCACAGGAGAAACCCAGCGGCTGTCAGAGATGGGGTAGATGATGCCCGCATCCAAGAGCTTTAAACCTCAGCTTTCACTACTTCCTTCAGGTTGGGGTTCAATCTCCTTTGGGTTGCCTCACTGGTTTGATACTATCTTCCATGTAGATCCGTGAGTGCAGAACCCTGGACTAATCCCTTTATATCTGCCACTGACCACCCCAATGCTCCCTTGTGCCTTCTTAAACCTCCAGAAGTCTGCTTTCCTGCGAAACAGACAAAGAAGAAGAAATAATAACCGGCAGGGCGCTACCCTCTGCCAAGAAAGCATATTTAAGGTTTGAAGGGAGAGTTTTTAATTCAAGAGTGGGGGTTTCTCTACTGAAGGAATGAGCCTCTGAGTAGGCCTGTCCAGTGGCTCCACAGGAGGAGCATGAGGGCGAAAATAGGTTCGTCCCTGGTTAAGCTGCTGGACAACAGTAGCTACCTCAGTGCTCTCCTTGTCATCCTCAATCGAGTGGCATAACACCTGTTCTAACAGATCAGAATTCTCAAACAGGAAGGAAGAGTCATCAGTACTTTCAGCGACAAGTGCATCATAATCATCAGTATAGTCGACATCAATAGAAAGCACAGCATGAGGAAGCATTTGTTCTCATCATCTTGGTGATATCAAAACTAAGCTCCTCATTATTAAATTTCAGGGTGATTTTTCCTTTGTCAACATCAATGACAGTTTTAGCAGTTCGCAGGAATGGTCTACCCAAAATTAATGGCACTTCAACATCCTCATCCATATCAAGAATAACAAAATCAGCAGGGAAGAAGAAGTTACCAACACCTACCACAACGTTCTCAACCATACCACGAGGTTTGATTGAGGAACGATCAGCCAATTGTAAATTAAAGTTGATTGGGACAAGCTCACCAGCATGAAGCTTTCTAAACATTGATATGGCATTAAATTATGCTTGCTCCAAGGTCGCAGAGTCCATACCCACAGTCCATGTCTCCAATGGTGCAAGGGATGATGGGCTGCCCTGGATCTCCACACGGAGGGAGCTTCTGCTGGATGGCTGCAGAGCACGTCTCTGTCAGCTGAACAATCCCTTCCTTGAACCTTCGCTTGTTAGAAATCAAATCCTTCACAAAGCGAGCATAGTTAGGCATTGCTTGATAGCATCAATCAAGGGATATTAATGTAAGCTTCGAAAATACACTCAAAAATTTCCCAAATTGATCATCAAGTTCTTTTCTTTTAATCTATTAGGGAAAGGAAGTTCCTTCGGAACCACCTTACCCTTGGAGTTTTTAGCAGTCAAAGAATGAGAAGGGGAAGAGATAGGAGCCTGGGTCTCCTCAACAACTACCTCAGGAGGGGCTGGGGGCCCTGACGGTGCACCAGTGCTAGAGGAAGGGCGACCGGTCTCCTCGTCAGCTTGGTCCTCAGCCACTTGATTTCTATTTATTAACTGCTTCCCACTTCTTAAGGTAACGGCTGCTGCCACCTCTTCAGAATCTGAGCAGTCCTCAACTACCACGGTTTCTGAGACTGTCACTGCCTTCAACTGAGCTTTAGGATTGGGGTCGTTTGGGAAGGCATGATCCAGACGGTCTCTGCTGTAGAGGAACTGAGTCAACTGACTCATCGTTCCTTGCATCTCCACCATGGCGTTCTCAAGCTTTTGCTGGCCAGCTGCCAGATTCTGATTTATCACGTTTGTTCTTGAGAGGCCATCAGTTTATCCATCATCTCCTTAAATTAGCATTATTCGAGCTCAGTGATGATGGCTGAGCTGGAGACTGCTGTGGCCTAAACTGATTGTATGGGGGCCTAACAAAACCGGGTGGTGCTCCCTGACTTGCCCTCTGAGGCTGCATCTGCTGTGAGTTGAGGGCGTTATTTGGATTACCGTACCTCAGGTTTGGATGCTGGTTCTGCATCCAAGGCTGCCTGTTGTACTGCCAATTACATTTGCCTCCTCAGTCTGCCTCATCTCAGCAACCATCGGGCAGTCTTCATAATCATGGCTGTCTCCACACTGAGAACAGCATATCTCGTTTGGACCAGTAGACACCTTCTTGACGGCTTGCACAGATGTCTGTCCCATAGTGAGCCGCTCGAGCATCTTCGCCATATTGCCCACTGTGGTACTTAAATGGGCCTGCTCAGCAGCAATCTGCTCCATCATAGGATCTGGAGTCCGAGAGGAGGTCTGCCCAACTGTGAAGACCCTTCCACCACTGTTGCTCCACTGGCGGAGCTCCTCGCAGTAGGACTCCATGGCTGACATAAATTCCTCTCCGCTTTTAGCCAGCAAATTTCCACCCAATGCGGCTCTGACCTCGGCTCTGTCCTCATCTCTCAGCCCTTGGAAGAACCCCTGGGCCAAGGATGTCATGTTCTGACCGTGATGCGGGCACTGGCGGAGCAGCTCCTTGAATCTATCCCAAGCTTCACAGATTGTCTCACCGCCGGACTGTCTGAAAGCGGTCAGGTCAGCGATCATCTGTCTGGTCCGGGAGATAGGGATATACTTCTCGTAAAACCTCTCCGTCAACAGCTCCCAGGTAGTGATGATACCTGGTGGTAGACGGTGGAACCACTTCGAGGCTTCCCCTGATAGACTGTGCTGAAATAAGCACAGCCGCAGCGTACTCCTCAAGCCCCTGAGACATCCCCAACGAATCCAGATGGACTAAGAACCGATGGACATGGTCGAGTGCATCAGCCGGGTCTGCGCCTGAGAAGGTCCCTGCTGGATGATTCCTGACAGCGTTTGTTTGATGGCTAGGTTTAACTTCTGCCATTCTGTTGTTAATTCAGCTGTGAGGTTCGGTAGAGTCACAGGTCCTCTTCTAGGAGCAGCTGGCGGGCGTTAATTCGTCCCAAGTGGCCTGCTCAGCATTGGCATTGGCTGGTCCGTTAGCAGCCATGGCGAAGGTGAGTGCTCTTCTCGCCCTACGAGCTGTACGGTTGATCTCTAGGTCTAAGTTGAATCTTGGTGGGCCTCGAGATCGAGTACCGTGCATTCACCAAACACCTGCACAGTTACACAAAAAAATCAAATAAAAATAAAACAATTGACAACCAAGGCAAAGGACTTGACAAAGTCAAGTCCCCGGCAACGGCGCCATTTTGCAAACAGGAAAATTGATCTACTAAAACTAAATTGAAAAATCTAGAAATTAATAAATGAAAAGCCTGTCGGGTTGCAAAAATCCCGGTCGCAATGTATAGCTAACAGAAGCAACCGGTATCAACCGGGACTTGAAAAAATAAGCCTAATCCTAAGAAAACTAGAATTAGGGGGGTTGTGAATTGTTTTTGTAACTGAATTAGTAAATGCAAATCAAAAACTAAATGAACGATTAAAGAAAGTAACTTGATGAGTTCAGTAAAATGAATGGTACTCCAGGTTCGGGTTGTTCTTTACTGGATAAATCTAGCCAAACCTACATTTAATTATGAGAAACGGACAGGCCAATTCTTTTTTTTACTCTCTTCAATGCTAAATCCTAGTTCATTGAAGAGCTCACCTATCAGAACATGTCAACTCTAATCTAGAAGCTGGCAAAACACATATAGGCGGAATACGTGCAAAGAATTATTAGCATTTGCAGGAAAATTATCTATTCGACTAATCTTCCTACAAATCTCCAGATTAATTTGAACTTCCTGTTAATCACCTTATCTGATCAAAACAGGATTCGCAAAACAACTCTATAATTGCGCAAATTTAATAGAGAAGATGAATGATTAGCATTAACCTAGAAACAATCCGATACAATCTCATAACCAAATTACAAAAATTCTAACTATCTTGTATCCATTGCGAACAACCCTTCCCCAGAGTTATCCCTACTAGCCAAACATATTCACAAAACAGACAAAGAAAAGAGATTGAGAAATCATCTGGAATAGAAAACTTCTAAATTCGCTCCGCTGTCCAGATCTGGAGTTCGTCGGGCTAGAGGTTGAAGATGATGGTGGTGATGGTGATGATCGATGATGATGGTGATGAAGCGAGGGGAGGCGTGATGTGAGAGCCTCTCTGAGGCATCTGGCGTGAATACCTCTGTTCTCCCAACCCTCGGTGACTTTTTATAACAAAAATAGGCATTTTTAACTCTTAAAACTGCATATTTTCGAATTCTGTACGCGGCGTCCGAACTTGGAAGTTCGGACGCATGTTAGGACAAATTTTCAGGAAGTTTCGACCTCTGTCCGAACATCAAAGTTCGGACATAAGTTCGGACATGTCAGTATCCTGACGAGTGAAACTTGTTTCGGGCGTATATTCTTCGTTTGGACTCCGTTTTACTCCCCGTTTGTTGCGTTGCGAAGCTTGTGAAGTGAAGAATGCAATTCTATGACTATTACCTGCATTTGATACATAAAATACATCAATTCTTATCTAAACATAAATCATTGGAAAAACACATGATAAGTGAGAAATATTAGCCAAACCAATATGAATAATCAGCAAATTAAACCCTTAAAAGGCTCTATATTTCAGACTTATCACTAGGCCATCACAAGGGATCAAACTAGCCGCGTGTGCTCCTCTCACTACCTAATACACAATTCGCAAAATTAAAGGCTGACTTCATAGTAAGATAATCTTCATCCGGGTGAAAACTCTTGTGACGGAACGGCGTCCTATATGAATATCACTAAAGAGTAAAGACAAGAACAAATATTATACTCCCTCTGTCCTGAATTGACAGTCCTGTTTACTTTATGACACATTTTTCCACTTCAATATTTAGCATATAAGATAAAATAATTTTATAAAACTTAATTTTGTAATATATAGTTTATCATGTGAGGAATCATATGCAAAATTTAAAATTTTAAAATTATTTTATCTTATATGTTAAATATTGAAGTCAAACATGACAGTCAATTCAGGAGGGAGTAGCTAGCTACTTCATGCGCGCTACACATTACAAGTTGCTATGAGCAGCCAATTCAATGAATTTAATTTCTAGCTACCATATGTTGAGCGTGCTTCAATTACAAGTATAGAAACTTGACCTATATTCAAGGTATACAAAAACTCGCCTCACGGAAACAACTATGGTACCTGTCACAGTTCTTTTCTCTGGAGCGAATGCGCTAAGCTCAGCGACCCCATATTCACCAAGTGTAAGGCTCTTGCTAGCGTGGGAAGCGAGGCTTCGCCATTTGGGCAAGGATGCGTTTCGGTGGCCCAACGTCCAGGCCATGTCACGAGTTGGCGAATGACACAGCGGTGACAAGTGAAGGGTCCGGGACCCAAGGCACGTTGTCATGCGCAGGGAACCTGACGAGGTTGCACAAGTAATGAGTCCGGGGCTCAGGTACTTGGGGCAGTGAGCTAGGCTCACCAAGAATGAGAAGCGGGTGGAAATAGTTTTGTGCTAACTTGTGGTATCATGTCGGTAGCTGGGCTATGGCAGACATGACCAGACATCCTGTGGCATTTGTTGCCAAGGTGTGTCATGCTTGAGTCATGACAAGGGAAAAGAGCGAGTCACGACTAGGCACGGTATCGCATGACACGGGCGCTGGCAGCTGGGCACGGGCGTTGGCTGTGACTCGATGCGCGGGGCCAAGTTGGGTGACTAAGGCATGGACATCTCTTGACACAGGCGTTGACAGTGCTTGGCACGGGCGCTGGCTGTGACAGGGTGCTAGGGTGTGTCTCGGGGCGCTACGCGAGCAGTGGTGTCAAGAGCGCTAGGTGCTAGGACACGCTGAGGCGCGCCAGGACACGCTGCAGGCGCTGGGCGCTAGGCAGAAACGAGAACACGTGACACCAAGACATAAGCGCTGGGCGCTAGGGCGTGCTTGGGCGCGCGAGGGACAAGGAGCACGGGCGCGCGCTGGGCGCCAGGCGCCGTGTCTCCCTGAAACCCTAGTTCTCGGGCCTTAACCGAAAGTTCCTATTTTTGTGGGATGCTCTTGGAGGTGGTTATTATCTTGGAGATAATAAAGCCTAATGTTCCCTTAATTAAAAGATATGTCTGGAAGCTGGTAGAAGAACATATATTAACTGGGTTAATTATGTTTAGAAAGAGAAAATGCCTTTCCATGGGAAATTAAGTTTATCTTAGTGAAATTGGATTTCCTTCCCTAAAGTATATTATCTGCGAAAGGTTCTCTAAGTTGTTGAGATTTCTTCGGGATAATTATTTGCTAAAGTTTACCTGGGGTAAACCTAGTAGCAAATTCTCTCTAAGTGGTTAAGGATTGTTATCCTAACAAACTGAATAACTACTTCTCAGATTGTGGAAAGAGGTTGAGATATTCTCTCAACTGGATAAGGACAGCTAGGCAGCCTTATCCCCTTTCCTTGTGGGCGGCACCTATTTAGGAGAGGTTGTTAAGATCCTCTCCTTAGCAAATAGAGGCGCCACTTATTTAGGAAGGTAGTTAGGAGGCGGCACCAATGTAGCAAGGTTGTTGAGATCTCCCTTGGCTAGCTGATTGGGGCACCACCTTTATAGGAAGTTTGTTGTTAGGCGCCTCCCTTGGTGGAAGTTGAGATTTTTAAGCGCCTAACCAACCAGAGAGATATGGGGGAAGTTTGTTGAGGTTTTAAGGAGAGAGAATAAAGGAGTTTGTTTCCCTTATTATCTCAACCGAACCAAGAGGCCTATATAAGGCTGGTGAGATCATTGTAGGCGACATCACTTACCCATTCTATTCTATTCTAAGCTTTGGAAGCAAGAGAAAGAAAGAGAGAATACATGCGCCTTTGATCTCACATAAACTTAGCTACGTCACAATTGAGTTCTTCCCCTAAAGAATTCTAGCGTGAGCGTTTGAGTGTTTCCAAGTTCCTACCTCTAGTCCTGCAACATCCAACATTTGCGAACTTGATTCAGAGACAAGTTCAGGAGGGCAAGGTTGCAGTGGAACTAGTTACCACAACGTGGGCGGTATTCTCATTCTTGCATCCCGTTTGGTGTGCAGAGGCGTAAAGGTTGGACCTTTACCACTCCTAGGCGCAGAAGAGTGTGTGAGCGTCTAGCCAAGACGGAGTCTTGAAGCGGGCGTGTTTCAAGCAAAGGTGTGTAGGCTGATCGACTCGGGCGTGAGTTGAGTCGGTCACAGCGAGGCAATTTCTCGTGTGACAGTACCCTCCCTTGCTCAGTATGCCATGGTATTATCAATTTAGTTGGGGGACGAGCTCAATCAGTGGTAATTTTCTTCAAAACCAGGTAGGAAAGAAAATATGGCAATTGTATTTAAATGCTTCATTCAAAAGACGGCACAAACATGATTGTTTTCAAAAAAAAAAAAAAAGACAGCACAAGATTGACAGAAATATCCAATGTCTGTAAGAATTTGATAGGTAAGTGTTTACAAAATAGGATAGCTCGATTAAAGAAAATGAACATTAGAATAGGATACTGGCTGCTCAGGTGACTAAGGATGAATTATGGAGTGCTCGGCCTAGAATTGACAATATAAATCTTCAGTTCCAATAGTAGTGCAAGTTACTCAAATCGCAAGTATTTTACTGGAGAAGATATATGAGGTGTGACAGATTTCTTTCTAACACGTAAATTTCGAGACAAATTAACAAAGCTAATGTATTGTTTATCTGATTCCAAAAGTTCCCAACCCCACACTGGTTAAGGATATTCGTCCAAGCAGGCAGGTGTGGCTACTGAATGTCGACCACTGTATTCAAAGTGCCTGCCAGAAATAAGATATTTTTTCTTTTGAGGTAGACCCAGACAATAGATGAGCAACTTTGTCCAGAAGAAGCAAACTACAAATGATATACAATGCCAAACAACCGGCAATCATCCAAAATTTTTCCAGAGTAATACAAAATACAAAGCCCAGCATGAGCAGAGGATTATTGCATATATAACCACCAAACAATTGCAAGTGTTACGAGAAGAAACCAAACTAGCTTTATGAACCCCAAGAAAAAGTAGATAAATTGAAACTTGTCGCCTTAGGAGGCTACCACCACAACCTCTGATCCACTGTTCGTCCTGCAATCAGTAAGTTCTAACCGGCAGCCATGTCTGATAGGTCTTCAAGGATTCTGAAGCATAATTGTTAATAGGACACATAAAAACGTAAGAAGAGAATATTCAGTATCTACCCAACAAAAATAATAGGGAAATTTCATAAAATATCATTATATATTTGGTTAACTCATGAAATACCACTAAAAATTAAAAGTTATGAAATGCTACTAAATCTTGTTCTGAAATTCATCACTCTAGTCGTTGACCAGCAAAAAAAGATTGAAAAAACTCTTATTAACAACTACTTTGAAAATTCAAAATATGACACTAGGTGTTGACAGGTTAAAAAAAAGTTCAAAATACTATAGATAATTGTAAAAACATATTAAAAGTAAATAAAAAATAATAAAGAGTATCATAAAAATGTTGAATTGTTTTGAATAATTTTTAGACAAATTAAAAGAAATTATTAAATACTATTAAATATAATATAAATTTTTAAAGACATAGTAGTTCAATTTTTTTAAAAAAATATCATAAAATATTATTGATTACTAAATAATATTTTAAAAATCTTTTTTATTAACTAAAAAAATTCTAAACACATTGATTATACAAAATTTCATTACCTTGTTTATACAAAATAAAACTTTCATGAATCAGCGAAAAAAGGTAGTGACATTTTTCTTTAACAAACTAATTTTCATTTTTATTGACTACTTATTTAATATGTTAAGACAAAGTACAACTATTTGCCAATTTATTAGTACTTAGTAAAGAAGCATGATTAAAAGTAACAAGTAAACTGAATGACCCTATTAAACTTGACAACTTTTTAACAAAATATGAAATTATTTAATACTAATTCTTTTTAATATATCTTCTTTCTACCAATTTTAATTATTTCAAAATATGCTATTTTAAAATTGTTTAAATATTATTATGTCATTAAAAACTTGTATTTCATTTTGCAATAATTTTATAACACAACATTGTTGTTTTTTAAAAAATATTATTTCTACAAATAACATCAGCAATTGTCATTTATGAAATGCATTGAAATAAACAAAAAGTACCATAAAATAGAACATAAATCATTTAAAAAAAAAACATTAGTACTATTACGTTTTTAAAACTATACATTCAATTTATGGTACTTCACCTTTTTTTAAATACTCATAAGAATTATTTAATAAATTTCAAAATTTTATGATATTTATTTTAATTTTCTTTTATAGTTTTCTATAATTTTTATTATTTTGAATTTTTTGAGATTTTTTTTGTATTTTTTTAACACCTTGTGACATTATGAACTTTCAAAATAGTTTGACAATTAGCAGAGGTAGACAATGACATTTCATGAATCTCAAAGAAAAGATAGTCACATTTGATGTATTAGCCAAAATGCAGACACCACTCCGAGGTTCTGCCAGGGGCGGACCGAGAGGGGGGCTCTAGCCCCCCCGAAAATTTTGGAAAATTGTCAAATTACTCTTATAAATTTTTAAAAAATACAACATAATATAAAATTTTAAAGAAAATTAGTGTCAAAAATTTTTTTAACCCCCCTAAACAATTTCTGGCTGTCAAAAAAATTTTTTAACCCCCCAAACAAGATTTCAGGATCCGCCACTGGGTTCTGCAACTATAGTACCTTGGTTTTCTAGCATTAAAATTTTGAGAGCTTTTCATTCATATACAATCGACGTCAATCTCATCGCATATCAAGGCTTTAAAGATGACGAGTTACTTCAAGGTAAGAAAACAAACCTCACATTATTTATGTGCTCGGCGGATGGCCATCAATCACAACAAACTTAAGGAATCTGCGACGCTAATGTCAAAACTCTGATTACTCATCAGCCATCCCTACAGCTGTGTTGAATGATGATGCACCAGAAAAGAAAACCGGGCGTATTATTAGAATCATATGTTTCACTATAATTTTGCTCAAACAATGAAATTAAATGCTATGAGAATAAACGGATGACATCAATCAGTTCTCCCTCATCAATAGATTTTCATCAGACACGGCAAAAAAGACAGAAGGAAAGAGAAACAGGAGAGACAGAAGGAAAGAAAGAATGAAATTTAAATGCTATGAGAATAAACGATGGAACAATAGCATTTCCCCCTACATCAACGACGTCCATCAGATAAACAGAAGGAAAGAGAAACAGGTATAAGTAGATATTTTACCTGCTCTGACATGCCAATCAAGGTCTTGTGCAGAATAATAATACAGTTAAACACCAGCAGCAGCTTTAGCCTCCGAATCTTTCTTTCCCTGGATAGTTCAACACAGTGTTTGTGAATATAGCTTCTATAACAACTGCATCAAACCTAAATTAAGTACAACATAAGGCATTTTATTAATAGAGACTATAGCTATTACAAAATTCTCATTATATATACTTCATCTTTGGCATTGACAAAGAGTCGATAAGTGAAAGAACATTTTTTCCCTCATTCAATTTCTGCTGCACTGCAAATATTCTACCATGATTACAACAACTCCATAGATAGGTTTCAGACCTCAGAAGGACCATTGCGAATCTTCCTAGTTGGGGTTCTCATAGTGACGAACTCCTCTGCAGATGTAGGATGGACACCGACCGTCGAATCAAAGTCTGCCTTAGTTAAGCCAGCTTTCACAGCAACAGCAAAACCCTTGAAAAAATATGACACGTAAATATGGAAGCATATGGGATCCTATACCACATTTTGTAAACAAAATTGGGCCAAAGCATGAACCTGAACCAATTCAGGAGCATCATCTCCACACATGTGAAGCCCGATGACCTTATTAGTCTTTGCACAGACAATCAGTTTCATAAATACTCGGTCTGGCAGGCCAGATACAGTTGCTTTCAATGGCCTAAAATTTGAAGTGAAATATCAACATCACCATATTTTTGCACAGCCTGCGGATCAAAATCATACAATCTGAAGTTACAAGCCAGCACATTTATCTTGACAGCAGATGTCACAAACCAAGATGGTTAACTAAACCACAAGTTCAGAATCATTAAACGGAAAAATAGTTATTTACAGTTAAAACAAGTTCAGACTCTGGATGAAAAAAGATAAACCAATGTTTCACAAGGATTTCATTAGGTGGTCTGCCAAGTTCAGGAGTACTCTTACTTGCTCTTCAGTTAGACCAACTTGTCCAATAGGCGGCTGGCAAAACACAGCCGCTGGAATAGCCCAAAAATAAATATTAAGTGAACGTGATCAGGTATATCCACAGAGAATTGGTATGATAGAGCACACATGATGTGAAACTGATATATTGCTGCTTCAAAAAACTAGACAGCAACGACCCACTTAAAGCATCACCAACTGAGCGTGCATCGCAAATGATATACATAGTAATCTAAAGCTTATCATAAAGTAAGACTTAAGTATCTTCGAGAAGCTCAACAGATCTAAGATGTGCAGTACCTATAGTCAGGTTTTGTGGGTGCATTGGCAAAAAGAGTTTTTGCTAATGCCATTCCTTCCATCAAAGCAACTGGAGTCAGATTCATTCTATCTGTCACATCACCGACTGCCCAAATGGAAGGAACTGACGTGCGTGAGTATTGATCTACCTGCAAGGCCAACAATGAAGATAGATAATAAGAAAAGACGTAAAATATAACAATCAAGGTGCAAACAAAACTTCATACCATATTGAGCAAGATATACCTCAATTGCCCCGTTCTTCTGCATCTTCAAGCCTACAGCTTCCAAACCTAAATTCTGCAATAAGTTGTCAAGCACACTTATATCCAAATGGTTCAACAGTCTTGTACAATGAAGAAAGGTGTATGTGTAGCAACAGAAAATTCAAGCAAACCTTAGTATTGGGTCTCCGACCAGTAGCAAACATGACATGTGAGAAACCATCAGTTGTTCCTTTGTTTGTCTTCAATGATAATGAGCCATTTGAAGATTTAACTATAGCTTGAGGAGACTCCTCGGTATGGAAGTCAATTCCCCTCAACGACATTTGTTCTGCAACAAAATCCCTTACCTGCAAAGCATATTTAAACATGAACCTTAAGTGACTAGGTAAACAAAAGATGTTGGCATAAAGCAATACAATCGTAGTGCTACACTGATCAGGTTACCTCCTCATCAAATCCTCTAAGAACCTTTGGTTGGCGAATGAAAACGTGGACATCAGCTCCCAGACCATTGAAGATACCAGCAAACTCCAACGCTATATACCCACCACCTACTATTGCAATCTTAGTAGGCTTTTCTGGCAAATCAAGAGCAGCATCTGAATCAATCGCATTCTCAATTCCAGGAATATCAGGTAGGTACGGGCGTCCTCCTACAGAGATCAGAATGTTTTTTGCCGAGTACAGCTTCCCGTCTACATCAACAGTATGTGGGTCAACAATCTGCCATTTCATAAAGTGATGACATTTAGTACTGACATTACAGATCCAAGTTAGTTTAAAAAAAGGGACATCATTTCAAGAGTAGACCAACCTTTCCACGACCTTCAATCAATTTAACATTAGCATTGTTGAGGATATTCTTGTAAATTCCAGTCAATCGCTGAAGCTCAGCGTTCTTGTTAGCAATTAGGGTGCTCCAATCATGCCGGGGTTCAGATTCATAACTCCATCCAAACCCATGGCTCTCGTCAAACTCATGGGAGTACTTGGATGCGTACACGAGTAGCTTCTTGGGAACACATCCACGAAGAACGCACCTGCAAATCAAGTACAGTGAACATGCAGGAAATGAAGAGTGAATAAGGCTTAAAGATTTAAAAAATTATTTTAACATCTTTTGCTGGGAGATAGCTACCAAACTCACAGAAACACTGCAGGAGTGAACAGTAATAACATTATGAATTGAGTTAACAAAAAATAAACTGTCTGCGCTTTAGATTTCAAGTAGTGCTGACAAATCGCCTGACTAGCGGATGGATTTTTACATCAAGAATATCTTCCTTGGCACACATGGCTCTGTTGTCAGAATAGAGACAACTGTGAAACATCTAGCACAAAAGACTGCCAATTTCTCCCACCCAGAACTGTAATATCTCGCCCTCTCCATCTAGTCACCGACGGTTTTCATCAGCCCAACTCCTGTATCCTAATGCTCCTCATTCAGCTTAGCCATGTCCACTGATTCGACAATTTCAGTAACATCACATCATTGATAACAGCAAACACAGTTTCCCCAAAAAGATCTTGGAAAATAAAAAACAAATTGGCACTTCCTTTTCACAACAAATTCATCACCACAGACACGGTCAAACCCAAAAGCACAAATTCCAACTTAATGAAACTGAGAGACTTTTGGGTTGCAGATAAGCATGAGGCTTAACATAAATATACCATTCAACACAAATGATTAGAACTCCACATTGCCTACAGCAAATTACAACTCTCTTACAATGGCAGATGGCTACATTGTTACATGATGCCAAGTCAGCATAAGCATCTTGTCCAGTGATATCTACTTCAGCCTCTCCCTTAATTGGCACTTCCTTCAACCAAATCCAGATAAAAAAAATTTACAGAACGGATGCTAAATCGCAACAGGGATGAAATACATTTCCCGTCAAGGTTGAAACCAAGTAACTAGTTCTGTTGGGACTCGTAGGATGACTTTGGCTTCAATCAAGGAAATCGGGACATACTGGAAACATGAAATTTATACTTCTACAGGATATGATGGCTGATTGCATCCATTAAATAAAAAACCCGCTAATAACAAGGAAATTCATTTTAATCTGTCTCAACTGAAGAACAAATTCATCGACTGGTTCAAGCTAATAATCAGCTATATCCAAGATAAACTTCATAAACATCACAGCAGCAGCAGCCCAGTGCATCCAAAGAAGAACTTCAAAGTTTGTAATTCATCCGGAGAAAAGAAGAAGAAGCAAAATAACATACGTTCCTCCAACGCCACCAGCACTATCCGATGAGATAGTCGCGAACGGAAGCTCACAAATGGCAACAGAAGCACCATAACTCGAAGCAAACCGGGAAGCCCTGACACCACCGCTGCCGGCGCCAATGGTGAAGAGATCGAAGTCATATTGCCGAGGCTCCGCGCCGTTGTTGCTGTCTGACTGCTGTGCTCGTACGGAGAATCTGCGAGGCAGAAGAGTGATTGAAGGAGTGGGAGGCGAAAAACGGGTTAGGGTTTTGGAGTGGCAGTAAGACCAGGGGAGTGTAGAAGAGCGAGAATGGAAGGAGAGTGCACGAATTGGGAAGCTTCTGTAGAAGGTTTGGATTGTGTTTGAGGAGGTCGAGATTGTGGCCCTGAGGTTCGGCGTCCCCAGGCACGACGTCGCCATTAGATTATGCTTCCTCCTTGCTCTACTCTCTGGTTTTGCGCTCTAGCGTTATTTTTGCTACTGTATTTGCTTACACAAGGGTAGGGAAGAAGAAGGAAATATTAAGAATCTCTAATCCACTCCAGCGAGAAAGGTTGTTATCTACGATTACTGAACTATCACTAAATTATTACTCCCTCCGTCCCACCTTGACCGTCCTATTTACTATTTGGACATGTCGTTTGACTTCAATTTTTAATATATAAGATAAATTAATTTTGAAAATTTAAGTTTGCATATGATTCCTTACATATATAAACTATATAATAAAATTTAGTTTTATAAAATTATTTTACCTTATATTTTATTATTGGGTGGAAAAACGTGTCAAAAAGCAAACAGGAAATTATGACGGGACGGGTAGTGGAATGAGAGTAAATAATAATAAAAATAATAATAAAAAATTAGTGGAATCACCCATTGCGGAACACTATTTAATTCTTCGTCACCACGTCAAGAACAGTTATTGTGAATACCTAAAATCGGTCCAATTGTCTTCACGATAGTGTCTTTTTCATAAACAGGTAGTAATATTAGTAGGTAACATTACATACTTAAGATTCATTCTATTGTGTGATTAAAACAGAGTTCATAGACTCCTCATGCAAAAAAACCACTTTATCTACCATACGCATGAAGCCCACAAAAAAAAGTTTTCAGTACGGTGTTGAAACATAACTGTCTCCAAAAAAAACCTACAATTCTTAAAGCTACCAACCAAAAGATCAAGTGACAAACCGACAAGATCATGTCCAAAGTACCAAAAAACACCATCACCAAACAGGACACATTTTTAAAGAAAAACTAGCTACATGGGTTGTGTCCACATTCATGCAGCTAGTAACCTTGGATTCAACCTCCATGGCGATCTAAGTTGGACATGAATCGTCTTACCCATGCCAATGATTCCTACTCTGCCACAAGCCTCCCCCTAGGTCGATCATCCGCTTGGTTCTCTAATTGCCTCCCCTTCCCCTTTCTATAGCCTTAGATAAAGAGAGGTCCCAAAGCTCCACTCTAGAAGCATCAACCTAGGTCATCGAACTTACGTTTACGGGCGCATTTGAGGTGTTTGGTGTTTCGTTGTTTGAACTTAGAGCTGCCGAGTGGACACTACAAGCTTGAAAAGGATTCCTCTGTCTATCAGCCTATATTGAAACATTCGTAGGAATGGGTCGTCTGAGTAGTTCATGTGATATCCCCAGTGGATAATTCTAAGCATTCGGTGGCAATTGATGGTCCTACGAACACGTCCCTGCCAAGAATATGTCGGTGCTAGCCACATGTTTTAAGGCATTTCTTCTTTACTATTAGACCTAGAGCTTAGACATGCATATGTAAAATGAAGAAATAGGCCACACTTGGCATAGATGAGCGACATATTTTAGTATGTTATTATAAAGACGCAATACCACTCATCAACAATCATAGGAAGCGCTCTAAAAATAGGAAGTTGGACATTCAATAGAACTTCAAACCGGAGATACCTATAACTCGAAGAGACCCCATCCTCCATCACTCCAGCAAAACGGTCAAGCTTCTACCTATGAGTGAACTGTAATTGTGGTGAGCTCTAGGAATGCCATAGATTCTGGCTCAGAACTGTATCCATGTGAACTCATGTTGAGAGATTGTTCTTGCAAGATCAAATGCTTAGATATCAAAGAATTTGCTATTGAAGGTCCATGGGCCTCTCATCAGTACAGCTTGCATGGCATCAATCGTTTCAAATTCAAAGACGAATAGGTATTGTCCCGCTTTGGTAAACTGAAAAACCTTCAAAATCACTCCAATATTCTCTCACAATGAAGGACAAGGATGTAGCGCATACGGGAATGTCTAAGAAAGTTGGCCAGGAAGAAACGACGGACCAAAAGATGGACACCATTGACCTCTACAGTCTCCATGGTGAGTGTGACAAGAAATGGGAGAGAGCAGGGACTTGCTTGCACGATAATGAGTTAGTCGGAGATTTTGAAATCTAGAAGATGCTAGGGAGAATGAGAGTGTGGAAGAGGGAGGGCACATGGGGTTAATACAGTAGTGGGAATTTGGGGAACGTAAAAGAGGAAGAAGTTCGATGGTGCCCCTTCAACATGCATCTACAGGGGCCGGTGGAAAAAAACTATAAGACGACAGTGGAAGAACCCAAATCATACCTTATGTCGTTGCAGGCTTTTATTCCCAATCCTACAATACAAAGGGAATGGTTATCTATGTTGAATAATCAGCACCAACTTCATCTAGAAGAAGTAGGCAGCTGCTTTGTGAATAAGCAGCCTACCATAGTGAAATAAGTAGACGTGTGAGAGAGAAAGTGTTGTAGTTGTATGCTTAGTTTGCTATAATAGGCTTGTATAATGATGAATCAATCCCTTCAACAATCCAAACATACCTCTTCTATCCAGGGCAATTAAGTTCAACATTTGGTATCAGAGCCAGCACAATCAATCAAAGCCATTGCGTACAAAAACTTCAAATTTTGGCTTCCAACTCATCATGTTCTTGAGTTTTACTCAGTTTCTTCTCAATCTCCATGTACGTTCATACCCACCAGTAAGAGCTGAGAGCTTTCTCTTCTCCTCAGTTGTTGTTCGTATTCCTTCAGTCTTGTCAATTAAAAATAGAGAGACAAAGAAGAGAACGGCTGGAGGAAGAAGAAAGTACGGGGAGGGACATGTGCTGTGGTGTCGAGAAAAAAGAGAGTGATATTATCATTTAGTGAGTGGCTATTGAAAAACAAAATGAAAAAAAAAACAGATTCAAATTCTTGTTCACGGAGTGCTGCTCCCTCAATTATTGCTGGTGGCGATTGTTCATTAGAAAATAAGGATCGGCTAACAAAAAAAAAAAAAAAGAAAGGTGTGAGTCACGTGAATTATAAAAAAAAGGAAAGAAAAAGTGAGGCTGATGTGAGTGTGGAAAAATAGGTTTAAAAAAAACAAAAGGGAAATCAAAAAGAATACTTGCTCGCGTGAACTCAAAATAGAAGAGTGAAGAGATTCTTTTAAAGAAAAAAAGGAGTTTTATCGGTTGAAAAAAAAGAGGGGAGAGAGATGAGCGTGTGAAGTAAAAAAAAAAAGTAAAGGTTAAAGAAAAAGGTGAGAGGGACGAAAAAAAACCTTGCTGTCTAAGAGGTGGTGGGAAATGGTTTAAAAAGAAGTGTGAGTTGAGATATGACAGATTTTCAAGTGAGGTGGTGGAATTAAAAAGCTTAAACAATAATTATTCTTGGTCTACTTGTATAATGTCATATTTGCAAGGACAAGATTATGAGAGATTGTTAATGGCAAAAAGTAAGCCGCCAAGGGGAGAGAAGACGCGCTGCGGAAATGGAAGATTAAGCAGGCAAAGCTATGTTCACCTTTAATCTGACTATTGAAGAAAGAAATTCTCGAACACATTCGAGATGCGAAGACTCCTAAAGAAGCTTGGGACACACTCACCAAGTTGTGTCTCGAAAAAAAGATGACACAAAGCTTCAACTCTTGGAGAGTGAGCTGTTGTAATTGCGTAAAAACGATTATGACGGTTGCGCAGTACTTTCAAAGTGAAGTTGTTGTGAGAGACAGAATTTCTGAGTTGGATACGGAAGCCCGAATGGTGATACGGATGAAGCGAATCATCATCATGGTTTGAGAAGATTCAGGAGCTTTATTGCTGCTCATACAAGGTTGGCAAGTGCGCCATCGCTTGTGGAATTCGAAACTGCTAGCTAGTCAAAGAAGCATTGGCTAAGCAAATGGGAGGAGTCTCATTGAAGACGGAGGAAGAGGCACTATGCTAAGAAGGCAAGTGGAATTCCAAGAAGAAAGTTGAATATAGATCCAGACAGAAGAGCGACGAAGAGATGAGTCATCAAGACGAGTGGAGTGATCGAACAAAAGCAAGAGCAAATTGGAATGACTATGAAAATAGTCAAAAGTTTGAAGGAAAGTGTTACAACTGTAACAAGAAAGGTCATATGGCGAAAGATTGTTGGTCAAGGAAGAAGAGGATAGAGAACAATGTTTCTACTTCAAGGAATGAAGACGAATGGGATGTTTATGCCCTCTCAGGTGTGAAAAAAGAGGAGTTTGCCCTTGAGGATGTTGATGCACTCTTTGCGGTAGATGAAGAGGAGCTTGCCTTATGGGTCGATGATGCACTCTCTACAGAGACAGTGAAGAGCTTGCCCATATAGCAACAACGTAAAAGAGATGGTTTGTAGTTTTTCCATATAAAAGCTACATGTGTACTAGATTAATAGGAAGTTGATGTTGAGAGGGAGTGTTGAATAATCAACACCAACTTCATCTAGAAGAAGTAGGCAGCTGCTATTGTTGAATAAGCAGCCTACCATAGTTGAAATAAGTTAGACGTGTGAGTAAGAGAAGTGTTGTAGTTGTATGCTTAGTTTGCTATAAATAGGCTTGTATAATGATGAACGAATCAATGCCTTCAACAATCCAAACATACCTCTTCTATCCTGGGCAATTAAGTTCAACGATCTACGATTACCATAGTTGTGCATTGGTATCAATACAAGAAACAGAGCGCAACTAATTTTGAATGTTAGAGACACTAAGATTATTCCTGATCAAAAAAAAAAAAAAAAGACACTAAGATTATTGAAAAAACAACGTCACGAACTGATTCTGCCTTCATGGCAGTGTTAGTTCAATATATGTTATATTGTTACACATAACTAAGTCGATTTTTTGCAGTACACAACTAGTCTTCATGACAATTTACTCTTTTATCAACTTGGCCACGTATAGGAACAACCAAAGCAACTTTTTTTTTCCCGCAGCAACGCCTTTCCTCTGCTTACCTTTCTTTGTCCATCCTTTCTTTTACCTGCATTCTCATGGCCGCTTTCTCTGATGAGGTTTCCTGTTTGTTTCTTTATCTTCGTTTTTTCAGCTTTACTATCTCTAGTTCTTCTTTGGTCCAAGTTCATCTTTTGTTATCCAGTGGCCTTATGGAACAAATGTTTTTGTCATTTTGGACCGATCAGAGAAAAGGAATAAGAAGGTCTTGTTGTTGATCTTTATTAGTTGTTATCGGTGGTATGAACAACTTATGGAATTTTTGTGCTATCCCGGTGAGAGAGTCAAAGGTGGTGTTGTTATCCTGAACCTTGCATGTTGTCGGTGGGCTTTTAAAAGCGTTGAGATGGTGGATGTTAAAGGGTTGCTGTTGGTGAATTGTGGCTTGCGTAACGACACAATCGGCACCGTTTTTTGGTGTTTGGTCACTCACCCTCAATAGGGCAATACGACTCTTATCCATCAATTGAGCAAGAAATTGATGCATGTCATCATCATTGATGATTTATGTTGGCTGCGAGCGGAAACCAGAAAGAAGCTCATCTGCAAACCTGACTATCCGATTACAGGTGAAGTTGTTATCATGCATTGCTGTGGAACAATAAACTGAACTGGATTGTCTTGCCTGTTTCCCTTTATCTACGCTCCTATGGTTATTGAGGAGAGCATATACAGCTTGCCAAGACAGGGAATCGGTTTGATCGACTTCTATGAGCGCATGCAGGGCCAGACTGATTAATGATCAATGGGGCTGGGCTGGTCGGGATGTGATGATGCGATGAGGGGTCATTTTGAAGTGGCATCCACCTGAGAAGGTACTGCAGTAAGGATAATTTCAAGCCCAAATTACCGATAACATGGTGATTGAAATTAACCAAGCTACTCGATGGGTTCTCAAAAGTGATATGCGCATGCATGATGGATGGAGTAAGGTCATTAAGGGATCTGCTCGATTTTGGGGCGGGAGTAACTATGGGAGCTTATTCCAGCAACAGGTTACTGGTGGAGTTAGCGGTTGTTTTTGAAACAAAACAAGCATGCACTACAACCTTTCTCTGGTGTCAGCAGGAAGCAGAGGCTTATTGTACCATAATTTGCCATGTGAGCACATAGCTGGTTTTATTTGTAAATCTGATAATGGGTTATGACAAAAGTGGTGTGTAGTCGGATCCTGCTCTCACCACTTTTGAGTTGTTTCTCACCGGGGGTTTAAGTATTAGTATTTTCCGCTTAAATATATTAGTACTTCAGTAGATAAGAGTCTTGTTACTCTAGCAACTATAGGTGTTTCGATGGAGCAATTAGAGTTCCTAGGGCCAAGCAATGGTTACGCTACTCAAGCAGCATCCCAAGGGGATCAGGTTGCTATTAGTAATTGTCGCAGTTAGTATTTGCTTTAGGTCAAGTCTTGTAACAAGGAAGTTGGAACTCTTGATTGTAGATCTTTTGAGGTATGATTAATACATGATATGCACAATGGTTTCAAAGAAAAAAATAGTTCCCACGATAATGAAAAGTTATAAATAAAATCCACAATAAAGATTTGAAAGACTTTTATACAATACTGTTAGAATGTAATTCGTGTTGTAGGTTTAGATTAACTCTTTAGGGTGAGATTTATGAACTATAATTGACGATAACGAAGGAGACACAAAGATTTACGTGGCTCGATCTTTAAATGATCTAATCCATAGGGGTTGATAGATGTTCTTAGTAGAGTTGAGAGAATACAAGTGAGAGAGAGAGAGAGAGAGAGAGAGAGAGAGAGAGAGAGAGAGAGAGATAGAGTATATGTGAACTTGTTGTGTTTGTATGTGTGTCTTCAGCTCTCTAATATATGAGGAAAGGACTACTATTTATTGGGAAAAGACTCATGGGCCGGCTCACTCTCTCAGCCCGCTACCAATCTCTTAGATGGATAGGTGATGCGGGCTACCTCTACGTGCAGCAGACTGACATCATATAGGGAAATATTTTCCATGAAGGAAGCTTCCTTTGTCTTCATGCACTAACACGAGTCAGGAAAAAGACACATCAATATTGAGGTATTAATGGTGTGTTAGAAGAGGTTTGTGGCTCGAAGTGATAGGCTATCTGATGAGATTGATGGGACATGGCGGTGCGGCGTGTGTGTTAGAACATAAGCACTTCCAAGGTGTTAGGGCCGGGTCGATGCGGTGAAAGAGTTGGCCGAGGCTTCAGCTGGTGTGACCTGAGTAAATCTGGCAGGGTCGTTAGAGAACTTGGTCTTTTTCTTGGGGTCACGGTCTTGACTAGGGAGACTCGCGGCTGCCGGTTGTTGGCTCTCAAAGTATAAGTGATAAGAGAGATGGAAACATGTTTAGTTTTCGTAACGACAAGGCTAAGTTGAAATTAATTACACCGTACCGACACTAGTCCCCAAGTCTCAAGTTTGGAGTTTGCAAGAGACGTAGTACTTAAGTTGTCGGGGATTCTTACTTTGTCTTGATATGTTATTTTTCCTCAGAAAATCTCTTGGGCTGTGTTGTGGGCCTCTCGTTAGGGGTATTTTTTCTAAGGAAACATAGTTCTTTGTCCAGTCGGACGACGTGTTAGGCTTGATCCGGGATTTTGAAAGTTAGTGATCGTGCGATGCCCTGAGACGGTCCAGATAGTGTAAGAACTTTGTCTAGGGCTGTAAACACGGGATGTCACAAAAGTATGAATAGCGAAAGAGATTTGTCTAAGACTACGAACGTCGGGTGTTATAGAAGTCTAGATAGCGTAAGAGCTTTGTCCGAGACTACAAACACGAGATGTCAAAAGTCTGGATAACGTAACAACTTTATCCGAAACTACAAACACGGGGTGTTTCAGAAGTCTAGATAGCGTAAGATCTTTGTCTGAAACTACAAACACGGGGTGTTATAGAAGTTTGAATAGCATAAGAGTTTTGTCAGAGACTGCAAAACTAGGTGTTAAAGAAGTCTAGATAGCGTAAGAGCTTTGTCTGAGACTGTAAAGACAATGGTTACAGAAGTCTAGATAGTGTAAGAGCTTTGTCTGAGACTGTAAACACGAGGTGTTATAGAAGTCTAGATAGCGCAAGATCTTGTTTGAGACCGTAAACACAGGGTGTTAAGGGAGTTCAGATAGCGCAAGAGCTTGTTCAACACTGGGGGTGAACTCTGGCATCCCGCGTGTTCATGGTACGCTGAATTGACGGAGGGCCACAAGGGCACCCCAATGAGCCGTGGGTTGGGGGGGGGGCTGGGTTGTCACAAGACTTGCATTATTAGCTGGAAACTTGATGAGCGAGTGTAAATGTATCACAATATATTGAAAGGTTGTAAGCATGACTTAATTGTTTTGCCTATTGTAAGTTAAGAATACATGATACGTTTTATGAGAAATGGGTACGAAGAAATGAAATACTTAAACTGGCCAGCATGCTTAGGGTTGGTGGTGACTTGGCTGTCAAAGTTGAGTTGTTTGGTTGGTGAGGGGTGATCGATCGAGGTCGAGTCCCTTTGACAAGGTTCTTGTGCTTGTGTCATTGTCAAATCTTGTGGTCGTTGTGGTGATCGTGGCGGTTTATCTTCTTTGACCATGTTCGCTAATCTAGGGGATGTTGCCATAGTGCATTTCTTGCTCCAAAGATGATGAAGTTTTTCGTTAAGATGGCGTTCTTCTTAGGTTTCCTACTACAATGGTTGTTGAGCGGTGCCATCTGAAGGTTTTTTGTGGTACATAAAGAGAGTTTTGTAGTGATGGAGACATAGAGATTTATGAATTACGATTGACGATAATGAAGGAGACACAAAGATTTACATGGTTCAATCTTGAATGATCTAGTCCATGGGGGTTGATAGAGTTTCTTAGTAGAATTAAGGGAATACAAGTGAAGAGAGAAAAAGAGAGTATATGTGAGCATGTCGTGTTTGTATGTGTGTCTCAAGCTCTATATAAATGAGGAAAGGAATGCTATTTACAGGGAAAAAGACTATCGAGTCGGCTTGTTCTCACGACCCGCTACCAATCTTCTAGGCGGATAGGTGACGTGGTACCTCCACGTGGAGTAGGGCTAACGTCATATAGGGAAAGCTTTGCCATGAATGAAGCTTCCTTTGTCTGCCCGCACTGACAGGAGTTAGGAAGGACACATCAATCTTGGGGTATTAATGGTGTGTCATGAGAATTTCATGGCTCGAGGTGATAGGTTGTTTGATGATTGATGGGAAAGGGCAGTGCAGTGGTGGTGTGCTAAGTCATGGTACTTCCATGGTGTCAGGGTCGGGGTCGATGCGGTGAGCGAGCTTTCTGGGCTTCAGCTAGTGCGACCCGGGTGGTAAATCTAGTCGGGGTTGTCAGAGAACTTGGTCCTATCCTGGGGGTCGGCAGGTTACATGTGATCCCAGGGTACATGTGATCAGGGAGATTGAAACATGAATAGTTTTCTTAATGACAAGATTGAAGTGGAATTATTTACACTGTACCAACAAGTACAATTTCAGATGTTATACTAAATAATTACAATATAAATTACTAGGAACCCCATTGAGGTTTTGAGATAATACCGGAAACCACCTTGTGTTTATCATAATTATTGGTAACCACCTTGAAGTACGATATCTTAACTACGAGCCCCCGAACTATAGCTCTGTTAATAAATCATTAAACCCTTGATGACCTGTCATCTTATTCACTAAATAATGCCAGACTGGACAAAAAACTGCTTAATCAGCATAATCTAAGTCTCCCATCCCACTGCTATTTTTCTAAAATGTTAATCGTAACCAAGAATGGTCCACGTGTTTTAGGAGGTGTGTGATTTGCTA
>JAIOTZ010001820.1:0-28085 GCA_023374045.1 Limonium bicolor
ATTGGTGAGAAGTAACCTCTATCCCCGTCTTTTTGACCTCCGCATTCCCTTCATAGGTGACTTCAAGTGTCTCCCATATCTTTAGCGGTTTGAAGGGATGATATCTTTGAATACTGCTCCGAAAGCAGTGAGCAATGAGTAGCTTCACTACTCTAGCATTGAAGATGAGCTTCTTCACTGTTCATCAGTCATGATGTCGACTGAGAGGGGATTTCCTTGAGCATCTCTGCAAGTGTAGTTTCCTACACTTATGACTCGCCAGATTCTTGGATCCTTGAATTTGATGTGAACTCCATCTGTTCTTCCAATGGTGTAGTTTTCACCATTGATGAGTGGTGGTTGGGTGGAGTTGCACCTTCTTCGGAAGCCATCATGCTGAAGTACGTCATTGATCGCTTTATGGGGTTAACTCTTCAGAATTACCCACTCTGATACCACTTGTTGGTCGATTAGTACTCTTTGACAGGTCCCCGACTGGTCCTGAACGTGTCGTGCTGTTGTTGCTAGATAGGTAACAAGAAGTAACTTAAGGTAGGTAAAAAACAGGGAAAGTTATTTTGAACCCGAAACCTCTTTTAATTGAGAATCACACCTTATCAATTCACTTAATCTCCCTCACGCCCACCTATGGACTACGAGACGATTTAGAACTTACCACCGAAGTCCTTCCACTGGTGGAACGCGAGCCTTTAATTACGGTCCAAAACCGTGTATAGATACGGTTCTGGACCGTAATCTATGCGGGCATCATTAAAGATGGCGGCGTCTTTAATTACGGTTTAAACCGTAATTAAAGGCCCTTTTCCGTCCTGCTGTCATTGACTTTACATTACGGTTATTGGTAAAACCGTAATGTAAAGTGTAGACTTTAGATGACGATTTTAACAATACCGTAATGTAAAGTCTTTTGGCGCGCGCGCCCAAAGGAGTTTAGATTACTGGTTATTGTTAAAACCGTCATCTAAAGTGTATTTTTTTATACAAATCTACACAATTGCAACAGAGCCAGAATTTAACAGATAAGCAACAGAGGGCATCAGACCAACAGATGTGCAGAAACTGCACAATTGAAACACCTGAATCAATACCAACAACACATTCATTCTCTGCGCACAATTGCAACAGAGATAACATCTTATATACACCAGATCGAAATCTGTACAGCTGAATCTGCTAGAGCAACAAAAATATTAAATACAGCAGAATCTGTTACAGCACTAGCAATTCATTACAAAATATTCAATACAGCAGCTAAATCTGTTACAGCAGCACAAGCGCTAGCATAATCAGAGGGCTATACAAAGTCAGCATTACCATACATGGTATACAGCTAATATGACTCCCAGCAGAATAGCATAAACGTACAAAACGGTGCAGAAAACTGTGAAAAACCAAATCTATCATAGCGGCATCAGAGCTAGCTAGTCTCTCTACCACTCCATTCTCATAAATATGGTTGACTGCTGCTCTTTGACATGATACTAGTCGTTTTGGACTGTAGTCGGAATTTGGCAAAATGCTCTTTAATCGGAACAAGAAAAGGAATGAAACACATAATGAGATTAAAATAAAGACACAAAAAATCCTGCCAAAGATTAAATACAAGACAGCGTTCGTATTACCTTTTATTTATCATTCTTAAATCCTGGAAGTTACCTGCAGAACTTTTACGTCTACCGCATCACGTAGTACCCGCAACTCCTAGAATCCTTTTGGGTAGGGCACTAATCACCAAATTCACAAATTAAACAATTGTACAAAGATATAGCAGCACGAATGAAATACATGAATTACAAACCTTGATGTAATCGACGTCAATCAGCAAACTCACCCCTGAGGGTTTTACTGTAACAACTGTTACTACTATTAACAAAAGTGTTTAGCAAAATGAACAAGTACATTATTTTTGGTTCAAAAACTTACAACAGTTAAAGTATAACTTCTCTTTGATTAAGTCTTCAGTGTTGAATTTTGTCCACTGCCCTATGGATCTAGAATGAGCAGAGTAGCGGTGGCAGCAGCAAAATAAACAAAGCCCAGTGGTGGCTACAATGTCAATACAAATGAAATGAGAAATGAAGGTAAAAAAGTTAGCTAATTAGTATGTAAGTTTTTCATAATCAGAAATCATTTGGTGATACGGCATTAGAATGATATTTATTCTGTCGATCCAACATTGAAGCAATAAGTCATGTATTCACAAAACCTCACCGGTCCCTTTGACCTAGTCGTATGATAACGCTCCGGGCAACTGCAGTTAATGGAGTGATTTTCCTTCTCAGCACATCTCCTCAAGCAGACCTCTTTATAACCTTACTATAAAAGTGGCCAATGCAACTTCATAGATACTTATTCTATATGTTTTTACAGTATGAAAAGAACACTTACTTTAGATAAGCTTGAATAATGTTAATGTTCAGTCAATCTCCCACATCATCCTCTGATGTCCCAAGTTGATCGCTGGGTCTATTTCTCGTAGTGAAACATCACTTTGGAAGCGTCAATCATGAATTGATAGTTTGAGGTGACTTCAAAATGATCTTGTCGTAGATTCATCTGACGAGGCCCCAACACAATAAGTTTTTGTGGAGTGAGAACTTATTTTTATAGGCGCCTCAGAAGTCCTGGTGCGACCCCGGACGGCGCTGGTATTCTTACCTTTCGCACCCGACTCACTGGATTTCTTACCCTTTAACACACACCTAAAGCCTAAATTAAAGATAATACTAATTGATTATTAAGTAACATTAACATTATCTAGAACATACCCTTGTACTTCTCAGATTCGCCGGCGCGCTGATCTCTTCTTCTCTGGGCCGGGATACACGGCGAGGAAGCTCAGGGATCTCAGGATTCGCCGCGCGCTGATCTCTTCTTGTCTGGCCGTATACGCGGCGAGGAAGCTCAGGGATCTATAATAATTATTTAGACACTTAATGCTAATAATGCATTTTTTATACTAAATGGTTGTCAAACAGTCTTACCTCATCGGTGACAACAATATACATCTGGCCAGGGCATATGTCTCTCTTCGCTTCGATCATCAGTGCATTTGTTGTCAAACGCCATTGGAAGGTATGCATTCTCAAATCCATCAATTATCAGGTCCCAAGGTATGCATGCTCTTTACCAGTTCAGCATTAGTGATCAACCGGTAATGAATTTATTTAGTTAGTCGGTGATGTCAGAATTTAGAATCAGATGGATAGTTTTATTAGTTTTTGACATCCGTTATTTATGAAATTATTCCCGGAGTTTTCAGAGTTCCAATTGGTTTCATCAGGAAGACCCCCAATATCAGTTTTAGAAAATTATTGACGAGATCCTATTGTGAGTAGGTGATAACTGACATGAATAGAGTACTTCACCATCACTTATATTCTTCTACAACAGTTTCGCTGAAGACTAATTTCAACGAACTCTCAGTATTAATTCGACTATGCTTGCAGATACTTTGGATTACTAGCATTTCCATGAATCTTTGTTACTATGCGGATTTGGCCTCTTACTGACGTGCCTATTATTTTAAGCTATGACTTGAAAGTATTATACTATAGACAGTTTCTTGTCTTTTCTTCTTTTCATTCCTAACCTATTTACAATCGACCTTATACAACGATTAAAATACTCTCTCCGTCCCACCTTGACTGTCTAGTTTACTACTATTTGAGCGTGTCATTTGACTTCAATATTTAACATATAAGATAATATATTTTTATAAATCTATGTTTTACAATAGAATCTTTAGTAAAAAACTATATATTCTACAATTTAATTTTTAAAAATTATTTTATTATATTGTTTAATATTGAGGTGGAAAAACGTGCCAAAAACAAACAGGACACAGGCGAGGTAGTATGTTTTATTGTTTTGAATGCAACGGTTTCAGTTTTCTCTTAATTATATTTATGAATTTGCTTGTTTTCTCGCTTTCCGTTACGAGCTACCATTCTGATTATCTTTCATACTTTACTCACTTTTGAAATGATTACACTAGTTTTACGATTATGCATATATATATATATTTAGTAGACCTATATGTATAAACACCTATGTTACCCTCTCTTATTTTTGGATTATACTTTAATATATGATACTCGGTTGCTATCTATATAAATGGTTTAATGATTACTCGCATTGATGGTTTTTTTTTGTATTTGTTAAGTATATGATTTGAGACCTAGTTAATTGTTTTCTGAGCCGGTGGATGACCTGGGTCGAGTTACCCGTAGCGCACTACGTAGGATGTTCTTCTGTATCTATATCACGGCATCCCCCATTCTGTTATCTGGAGTCGCGGGCTCATTCGGTTATCTGGAGTGACACACTCATTCTGTTCTGGGTCTTCTGACCCTTCGTTTCTGAGTTCTTCGGACCTATTCTGTATGCTCTGAACTACGGTCCCTTTAAAACTCTGTTTCTGAAATGTTATGATTTGTATAAAGTTCTACTCTATTTTAGTGTGTATTTGAATCCGGTTTCATCTCTGGTGTTATATGGATTTGGGAAAATTACAATCCCACCCATGCCTTTTGGCGAAATTACACACCCCACCCATGAGGTTTTCAAAAATTACTTTGCCCACCCATGTGGTTTTCCATAATCTTAACACAACCAACTTTCTATATTTGATCAACTTAAAGATGGTTAAATGTTGTCCAAATTGATGAAACTTTACATGGACGATACTAAAGTGTTATATTTTGGTAAAACATGAATCCAAAGTTTCTGTAACACCCCCGAATAATATCCAACAATCAAACGACGAGTCTAACGGTTATATGAGCCTCCCCCACGGTTTCCTACTCTATTCGGGTTGCTACGACGACCCAACCACCCCGTGGTTGACAGACCACATTACTAACACCAAGTTACGGTCTGAATGACTGGAAGTCCAACCTTAACGAAATCCAAATACAATATAAAGTACAACTCAAGTACCGCGCATCTACAGTTAGTTCCAACTTAAACAACACAACCCATTCGTTATCATACTACTTAAGCGTCTCCGCCAGAAGGACTACCCCCTGGTAGTCCACTTGCCTACTCTCCGCCATCGTCAGATCCATACCTGTAAAAATAAAGGACTCAGCAAACTATGCCGAGTATGAACGTGTGAAGCCCGCATGTTACCGGGTCACACGACTACTTGGTCGAATATTATTAAGTCATTTTACATGCTATATTAAAGCAGTTAAAGCACATCACATCACATCATAATATCAAACACACTCAAGGTAGCATAGCAACATCAACAAACATCCAAGCATAGCAAGCTGGCATCATAGCCCATCAAAAACGCATCCAAGCACAACAAGCTGCTAATATAGCAACAACAATCATTAAGTCATCAGACATGTGCATAGGTATGTTTTACAATCCTCACTAGGGGATCGTTCGCGTGGTGTGTTTTCATTTCTTTTCTCTTGTTCCCATGATGTGTATTTTCTTTTTCTTTTCCTGCACAGGTCTGGGGATATAGTTTAGATCCCGTACCATATCATTTTTGGTGCCATCTTTTCTGTTTCTTAAAGAATCAACATTTTTAACTTCTTATTTGCTTGGCCTCATTACACATGTTTTCCTCTAGTCTCTGGCACCAGTCAGGGTATAGATTAGATCCCGAGACTTGTTATGTAGGTGCTATTCATTCCTTGTTTCTTTATAGGTTACTTGTGAATTCTTTATTACACAATTTGGAGACGTCTTCCTCGTAGCTAATCCTCCATTCCTGGATAGCTCTTTTCTCTCTCTGTTGTTTTTAAACGTTACTAGCCACTGCTCCCGATACTAAGGGTCCGTATCCTATTCCTTCTCAATGTTACTAGCCTTGCTCCGGATACTAAGGGTCCGTATCCCTATTCCTTCTCAATGTTACTAGCCTTTGCTCCGGATACTAAGGGTCCGTATCCCTATTCCTTCTCAATGTTACTAGCCTCTGCTCCGGATACTAAGGGTCCGTATCCCTATTCCTTCTCAATGTTACTAGCCTTTGCTCCGGATACTAAGGGTCCGTATCCCTATTCCTTCTCAATGTTACTAGCCTCTGCTCCGGATACTAAGGGTCCGTATCCCTATTCCTTCTCAATGTTACTAGCCTTTGCTCCGGATACTAAGGGTCCGTATCCCTATTCCTTCTCAATGTTACTAGCCTTTGCTCCGGATACTAAGGGTCCGTATCCCTATTCCTTCTCAATGTTACTAGCCTTTGCTCCGGATACTAAGGGTCCGTATCCCTATTCCTTCTCAATGTTACTAGCCTTTGCTCCGGATACTAAGGGTCCGTATCCCTATTCCTTCTCAATGTTACTAGCCTTTGCTCCGGATACTAAGGGTCCGTATCCCTATTCCTTCTCAATGTCTAGCCTTTGCTCCGGATACTAAGGGTCCGTATCCCTATTCCTCTCAATGTTACTAGCCTTTGCTCCGGATAGGTCTATCCCTATTCCTTCTCAATGTTACTAGCCTTTGCTCCGGATACTAAGGGTCCGTATCCCTATTCATGTTCTAACTAAGGTCCGTATTATTTCTAAGGTTTGGTTTATCATTATCCTTGATAGCTCGACACCATAGTGGGTGTCTTTAGAGGTCCTCTAAAGTTAGAGAGGATTCGTCTCTTTGTATAGTTCTTTTGTTTTGTCTACGTGGTTCGTCATGTCTCACCAAAGGAGACTTGCTCTTCATTATCATTAACGAATAGACACCATAGTGGGTGTCATGGTACGTCCTCCATAGTTAGAGAGGAGTTCCCCTTTATAGCATTCTCTTTGTTTTCATAGTTCGTTGTGGTTCTCGTTTAGTTTTCCCTTTATGTAGTTTCTTTGTTTACATAGTTCGCTGTGTTTCATCTCAGGGTTCCATAACGCGAAAGGGACTAAACTACTGTGTGCGCGCAATGATACACAACAATGATATAAAAATCAAACAACATAATAAACAAGCAATCCAATTCCATGCATTGATCTTAGGGTCTTTTCACACAGAGCACACAGCACACAAGCCGTGTAACACGGCAACATACGAACCACACATGTCCATACCTTATTCGAAAGCACGAGTCGTCTTACACTCGAAGTCCCGGTCGGAGTTCGCTACGGTCCTAGAGTTAATTACAAACAATGTGTCAGTTTATGATTTCATGTGACAACCTTTATTAACCCTTAGGACTTCCCACGTGTTAGAATTTATGTTACTCCTAGGGAATTCACACCCACGTTTTACACGTTAACTAAGTCCCCTTTTTCCAACTAATGTTTTAGAGCGGTTTTAAGCGCTAACCATGTAACAAGTTTATATAAGATAGATATAACTTGTCTAAGGTGTATTCCCTCCTTAGCTAAACATGTGGGTAATGTTTTAACCCTTGTATCATGATAATATAGGCATAGAATACCCCTAAAACTCCTTTGTACAGAAACCAAAGGTTTCTAAATCTGAAACACAATTCCCATGTAATACCTTATCTAACGTTACTTTTAATGTAGAAATCGGTGTTTAACCTTCTCCACATGTTTCGCTAACCAAGTTATGTTATTAGATATTATTCGGGTTCTTTATTAAGTTTGAATACCACTTATAATACCCTTGTAACACAGTTATACAGAACCTATAATACCAATGAAAACTGAAACCACAATCTAAATACTTCTTCTTGTTTCTTGTTACTCTTTAGTTCAACGGATGTTTCACTCCTTCCCACAGTATTACCCAACTAGGTATAGGTGTTAATAATGTTTTTAACTCAAAACCACCCTAGTAAAACACTCACCCAACTGCTGTACTCAGATACCCAGAAACAGCAACCACCCAAAACTGAAACTGAAATCAGTACAATACCCCTCCATAGCTACTCTTTCTCTGATACGTTACTTTGACTTTTATCTTCCCCAAAGTGTTTATAACCTTACCTAAGGGTATTAGAGATGTTTTAAACTGAACACCAACTCAAAACAGTCCTCTTAGCACCCCTGGAAGTTCTTTATACCGAAACAGGTACTGCAAAAATAAAAACAACAACACTAGAGTTTGGTATTCTTGTTTCTCAACCTCTTGTTTGAGTTGTTAATATATCATCAAAACTTTCCCACATATCCACCCACTTAGATGAGTGTTCCAGCAACAATTTAAACTCCCAAAACAGCCCAACTACTCTCTGTCACCTGGTTATACAGAACCACAATGGTGCAGAAAACAAAACAGAAACCTGAAAACAGAATTTTTATGTTTCTTCTTTATTTCTCCTTTTTGGTGTATTACACTGACTTCTAAACCTCCAAATGAATATACCCCCTTATTTACCTCTTTTAGCATGTCTTGGGTTCATTATTATGCCACCACAATGCTCTTAATGTCTCTGTAAGTCAGTTATACAGAAACAACCAACCTACAGAAAAACAGAAAACACAGTTTGTGTATCTCTTCTCTAGCTTTCTTTTAGTTTGTTAACCTGCTACCAAATCCACACAAAACTTTCACCCAACTAGATAAATGTATTAGGCAGGTTTTAAGCTAAAAACCAACTTAAAACAACTCTGTTAACCCCTCTAAAAGTTCATTATACAGAAGCAAGTAACTGCAGGAAAATGCAAAAACAGATTCTGTACGGCTCCTGTTCAAACTTGTTTTAGGTTATTAATCAGTCTCCAATTCCTTTCAAACTTTTTGCCCAATTAGCTAAGTGTATTATAAAAGTTTTGAACTTAAAAACATCCTAAAACAAGGCTGTTAGCACTTCTGAAAACTCATTTTACAGAAACTAAAATCTGCAGAAAAACTGTGAACTCAAAGTTTGTACAGCAACCTTATAACTTTCTTTTGGGTATAAACCAGTCTTTCTAATCTTACCCAGAGTGTCTATAACATCACTTAAGTGCATTAGGTATGTTTAGGTTTGTTAACCACTCAATACACCCCTTATAAACCCTCTGAAATTCGTTTATACAGAAGCCCAATGTTTCAGGAAAAATCTGAAACTGAATATCAAGATCTGATATTATCTCTTCTATTTCTTTTCTTTGTTCACTCATTTGACTCCCATTTCTTTCCTGAATTGCTTATCCAATTAGTTGGGTGTGTACTCAAGGTTTTGACTTCGAAACAGACCCATAGCAACATTATTTATGTTACTGAATTTACATTATCCTAGAACCGAAAGCTGAAGCTTGAAACTGATGTCTCTCTTTGTATTTTTTTTTTATTTTCCTCTCATCTTTTCTGTTTTGTTCATGTATCGAGTTTCAATTTTCCCTCTTTGATAACTCTCGTAGTTAAGTGGTTTATCATGGCCATACACTCAAAACAGAACTAGACCATGTCCAAGAAGATTCTATACACAGAACACCGAGGTCTGAAAAACTGAACTCATAAAAAACTGATCCATGTTCTTTTCTGGTTCTTGTCTGTTTGTTTAATGAGCTGACTTTAGGTGCACTCCAAAATTAAGTAGGCACTTGGTTAATCGTGTGAGTAGTTTCTTTTTCCTGTTTACTTAACAACCACCTAAAACAACTGACATATCTACTGGACTCATTCCTGCAGAAACTAGAAAACTGAAATCTGAAATTACAACTTCAGTATACTTTGTATTCTAGTCCACTTTCAGAGTATTAAACCAATTTTCTCTTCTGTTTAAACACTCCCCATCTTACTTGAATGATACTACGAGATTTCAGACTCCAACCCATCCCACTGCAGTACTAGTCGTATCTCAGTAAATCAGGTATACAGAAACATGAACTGCTATCCCGTTTTTTTTGTTAGCTCACAATCAGGTTTCTAGTAAATTAGTTACTTAGCTTAGTATAGTTTCCGTTTCCAAAACATCCCCAAGTAACTAAGGCTACACCCCTGAAAGTTCTTACACAAACCTGAAAACAAAAATCAAACCAGGAACTATGAACTATAACTTTTCTTTTCCGTTGCTTACTAATGTAGTATTTCAGGTTTCTTTTCCCAAATTATACAGTTCCTCCCCTAGATTCTCTAGCCATCTAGTTACCTGTCCTAATATGGCCTTAACTTTAACGGACCCAGAACAATCTTATTGACCATACTGCAACATGCTAGTACCGTATGTTAATATTACAGATCGACATGATTACTATATTACACCACAGTTTTTTTTTTGTTTTCTGTTGGGGTATCGAGTTAGGGATAGCTCACCTCTCTATCTTAGCTGTTCCCCATGGTTGCTACTTGGCACGGTGTGAAGTTCCCAGCACTAGTTTATTTGCAGTAGCTGAGGAGAATCATGGTAGGCTTGGTAAGTCAGAGAGAGTAATGGCAAAATAGGAGAAGAATCTGTTTTCAGAAACTGCACCTTTTAGTTACGTTGCAGGATGGATTTGTTTGCAGCTCACGCTTAGGGAATTCGAACATAGCCTATAGGAACTTGTATGGGGGTGTTACACCTGAAAAAGGTAGGAGAACTGAGTGCAGAGAACGACATTGTTTTGGCATCAGGAAGGAAAAACAGGAAACAGACCACAACAGAATGGCTACCTGCTTTCACCTTGGACTGGTTTTCGAATCAGATGGCTGCGGCTCCTAACAGTTTCTTCTTGGAGGGCAAGGCAGATACTTAGAAGAGTTGAGTGAGGGTCTTTAGCCAGGCCTAACACATCAGAGGAAGTAGACAGAAAGAAGGTAGTGTTGGAGGTACTATCTGGTTTGGTTTTGGTTTTCTTCGAACAGGAAGTATAGTAGGTTGCAGGGGTCGTTGGCTTGCTGACTGTCTAGCCTTGTGTGGTCGCACCAGGGGAAATGGAGTGAGCCTCAGTATACAGTGAGACATGCGCATGCAAGGGAAAAAAATAATGGAGCCGCTGGACAAGAGTTTTATCTGCATATCAGAAGGCGGGAGGGGAAGAACTGACACAGTGTAATGAATCAACACTAATGGAAGTAAGTTCCAACGGAAACTTTTGTGAAAGTTTGGGGCGCTTGCACTTTCAGGTAAAGTGGCAGACCGCTTGTTAATTTATTATCCTAGCACCAGAGATCGGTAGTGGAGCATGGTAAACCTGTCCCGAGTTGTGGGCAGCATCATGCATCAGAGAGGAATGTTGGAATCAGGAATGAAACTTTCGAGACTCGGCAATGACTTGCTGTCTGTTGCCTTGTTATTATTTGCTCGTGGTGTTGGAGAAATCATGCGAGACAGGAAGGGAACACTGGGGGGAGGGAGCTTGAGCAGGAATTTGGATTTTTTTTTCGATGCTCATGTTGGACCCCTGCGCGTTTTAACAGAAATCAAGATGACCCACTTGTGTTTCAGGTTATCGGTAGATCAAGGGAGAATATGGTGCTCTGTTGTTGTGATTTTCTTCCTAATTCAAAACGGGTTACCGAGACCAGATGACAGGGAGGGCGTGTATTTGTTTCTCTTTTTTTTGTTTCTGGTTACCATAGTAGATTCAATATTGGTTTAAAATCGTTGTTAAGAGTTACTGAAATTGAGCACAGCTCATCCGGTTAAGCATTCGGAGAAGGTACGGGAGGTCTCGGGTTCGAACCTCAGCGGGAGTCTTTGCTCCTTTTTCTTTCCTTTTTTTTTTTTATAAGTTATACTTGCTTATTTATATATGTAAGACTATATAATATACCACATTATATTTATTTATTTATTTGTCGCAAAGTTACGCGACGTTATCATTTATATTACAACGTTACGATATCGTAACGTTACATACGTGTATCTTCGTATTCGTACACACACATATATATACTAGGTTTAATTTTCGTACGTTATTTTATGTCCGTATTATGAAACGCGTTATGATTTTTATGCGTTTAATATTTAGGGGTATTTCAGCTTACCCCCCTTAAAAGAGACTTCGTCCCGAAGTCTTACTTCCTTAACTTATATTTCCCACTCCTAGCCATCTTAGGGATCCAGTCCCACATTCATCTACGATACCCAAGGAATTAAGTCCATCACTATAATGCTCAGTGCTTCTAAGCACCATGCCACATCAGTGGGTAGACCAAGGAGCTAGCAATGTGTATATCACGTCAAAGTGCAAGTCAAGGCACACAATATTCATTCACACATAGCGTACATAACATTTTCACACACAAACCTACCAACCAACCACGAGTGGTTGTAGGAATCCATCATACTAAACCAACACACATCCAAAACAAAACGCGCTTACCCCCCTTAAAAGAGGGGTACGCCCCCGTACCCTACACTAAGCCGAAACATCGACAAAAAGATAGGGGTACCTAGTTTTCCTTACCGGATTGCATATATGCCATTGTGTAAACGCCAGATCGGGTTTTCCCGAGTGTGAGGAGGCTTTCTACCTCTCCAGCGTTTTCCTAAGGACTGGAATGGACCCTAACTAACGAGCCTCACAAACTAACCCGTAACCCCGTTTCTCAAATTTAGGTTTTCCTATGCTCGGTACTCCTCTGTTCCAGTCATCAGAGCGCAACTACGCTCTGATACCACTTTCTGTAACACCCCCGAATAATATCCAACAATCAAACGACGAGTCTAACGGTGATATGAGACGTCTCCGCAGCGGTTCCTACTCTATTCGGGTGCTACAGACGCCAACCACCCACGTGGTTGACAGACCACATTACTAACACCAAGTTACGGTCTGAATGACTGGAAGTCCAACCTTAACGAAATCCAAATACAATATAAAGTACAACTCAAGTACCGAGCATCTACAGTTTAGTTAACAACTTAAACAACACAACCCATTCGTTATCATACTACTTAAGCGTCTTACCCAGAAGGACTACCCCCATGGTAGTCACTTGCCTACTCTCCGCCGCATCGTCCAGATCCATACCTGTAAAAATAAAGGACTCAGCAAACTATGCCGAGTATGAACGTGTGAAGCCCGCATGTTACCGGGTCACACGACTACTTGGTCGAATATTATTAAGTCATTTTACATGCTATATTAAAGCAGTAAAGCACATCACATCACATCATAATATCAAACACACTTCAAGGTAGCATAGCAACATCAACAAACATCCAAGCATAGCAAGCTGGCATCATAGCCCATCAAAACGCATCCAAGCACAACAAGCTGCTAATATAGCAACAACAATCATGTAAGTCATCAGACATGTGCATAGGTATGTTTACCAATGATCCTCACTAGGGGATCGTTCGAGCGTGTGTGTTTTCATTTCTTTCTCTTGTTCCCATGATGTGTATTTTCTTTTTCTTTTCCTTGCACCAGGTCTGGGGATATAGTTTAGATCCCGTGACCATATCATTTTGGTGCCAATCTTTTCTTGTTTCTTAAAGAATCACATTTGTGAACTTTCTTATTTGCTTGGCCTCATTACACATGTTTTCCTCTATTCTCTGGCACCGAGTCAGGGGTATAGATTAGATCCCGAGACTTTGTTATGTAGGTGCTATTCATTCCTTGTTTCTTTATAGGTTACTTGTGAATTCTCTTATTACCACAATTTGGAGAACGTCTTCCTCGTAGCTAATCCTCCATTCCTGGATAGCTCTTTTCTCTCTCTGTTGTTTTTAAACGTTACTAGCCACTGCTCCGGATACTAAGGGTCCGTATCCCTATTCCTTCTCAATGTTACTAGCCTTTGCTCCGGATACTAAGGGTCCGTATCCCTATTCCTTCTCAATGTTACTAGCCTCTGCTCCGGATACTAAGGGTCCGTATCCCTATTCCTTCTCAATGTTACTAGCCTTTGCTCCGGATACTAAGGGTCCGTATCCCTATTCCTTCTCAATGTTACTAGCCTCTGCTCCGGATACTAAGGGTCCGTATCCCTATTCCTTCTCAATGTTACTAGCCTTTGCTCCGGATACTAAGGGTCCGTATCCCTATTCCTTCTCAATGTTACTAGCCTTTGCTCCGGATACTAAGGGTCCGTATCCCTATTCCTTCTCAATGTTACTAGCCTCTGCTCCGGATACTAAGGGTCCGTATCCCTATTCCTTCTCAATGTTACTAGCCTTTGCTCCGGATACTAAGGGTCCGTATCCCTATTCCTTCTCAATGTTACTAGCCTTTGCTCCGGATACTAAGGGTCCGTATCCCTATTCCTTCTCAATGTTACTAGCCTTTGCTCCGGATACTAAGGGTCCGTATCCCTATTCCTTCTCAATGTTACTAGCCTTTGCTCCGGATACTAAGGGTCCGTATCCCTATTCCTTCTCAATGTTACTAGCCTTTGCTCCGGATACTAAGGGTCCGTATCCCTATTCCTTCTCAATGTTACTAGCCTTTGCTCCGGATACTAAGGGTCCGTATCCCTATTCCTTCTCAATGTTACTAGCCTTTGCTCCGGATACTAAGGGTCCGTATCCCTATTCATTTCTAAAGGTATTGGTTTATCATTATCCTTGATAGCTCGACACCATAGTGGGTGTCTTTAGAGGTCCTCTAAAGTTAGAGAGGATTCGTCTCTTTGTATAGTTCTTTTGTTTTGTCTACGTGGTTCGTCATGTCTCACCAAAGGAGACTTGCTCTTCATTATCATTAACGAATAGACACCATAGTGGGTGTCATGGTACGTCCTCCATAGTTAGAGAGGAGTTCCCCTTTATAGCATTCTCTTTGTTTTCATAGTTCGTTGTGGTTCTCGTTTAGTTTTCCCTTTATGTAGTTTCTTTGTTTACATAGTTCGCTGTGTTTCATCTCAGGGTTCCATAACGCGAAAGGGACTAAACTACTGTGTGCGCGCAATGATACACAACAATGATATAAAAATCAAACAACATAATAAACAAGCAATCCAATTCCATGCATTGATCTTAGGGTCTTTTCACACAGAGCACACAGCACACAAGCCGTGTAACACGGCAACATACGAACCACACATGTCCATACCTTATTCGAAAGCACGAGTCGTCTTACACTCGAAGTCCCGGTCGGAGTTCGCTACGGTCCTAGAGTTAATTACAAACAATGTGTCAGTTTATGATTTCATGTGACAACCTTTATTAACCCTTAGGACTTCCCACGTGTTAGAATTTATGTTACTCCTAGGGAATTCACACCCACGTTTTACACGTTAACTAAGTCCCCTTTTTCCAACTAATGTTTTAGAGCGGTTTTAAGCGCTAACCATGTAACAAGTTTATATAAGATAGATATAACTTGTCTAAGGTGTATTCCCTCCTTAGCTAAACATGTGGGTAATGTTTTAACCCTTGTATCATGATAATATAGGCATAGAATACCCCTAAAACTCCTTTGTACAGAAACCAAAGGTTTCTAAATCTGAAACACAATTCCCATGTAATACCTTATCTAACGTTACTTTTAATGTAGAAATCGGTGTTTAACCTTCTCCACATGTTTCGCTAACCAAGTTATGTTTATTAGATATTATTCGGGTTCTTTATTAAGTTTGAATACCACTTATAATACCCTTGTAACACAGTTATACAGAACCTATAATACCAATGAAAACTGAAACCACAATCTAAATACTTCTTCTTGTTTCTTGTTACTCTTTAGTTCAACGGATGTTTCACTCCTTCCCACAGTATTACCCAACTAGGTATAGGTGTTAATAATGTTTTTAACTCAAAACCACCCTAGTAAAACACTCACCCAACTGCTGTACTCAGATACCCAGAAACAGCAACCACCCAAAACTGAAACTGAAATCAGTACAATACCCCTCCATAGCTACTCTTTCTCTGATACGTTACTTTGACTTTTATCTTCCCCAAAGTGTTTATAACCTTACCTAAGGGTATTAGAGATGTTTTAAACTGAACACCAACTCAAAACAGTCCTCTTAGCACCCCTGAAGTTCTATAACGAAACAGGACGCAAAAATAAAAACAACAACACTAGAGTTTGGTATTCTTGTTTCTCAACCTCTTGTTTGAGTTGTTAATATATCATCAAAACTTTCCACATATCCACCCACTTAGATGAGTGTTCCAGCACAATTTAAACTCCCAAAACAGCCCAACTACTCTCTGTCACCTGGTTATACAGAACCACAATGGTGCAGAAAACAAAACAGAAACCTGAAAACAGAATTTTATGTTTCTTCTTATTTCTCCTTTTGGTGTATTACACTGACTTCTAAACCTCCAAATGAATATACCCCCTTATTTACCTCTTTTAGCATGTCTTGGGTTCATTATTATGCCACCACAATGCTCTTAATGTCTCTGTAAGTCAGTTATACAGAAACAACCACAACCTACAGAAAAACAGAAAACACAGTTGTGTATCTCTTCTCTAGCTTTCTTTTAGTTTGTTAACCTGCTACCAAATCCACACAAAACTTTCACCCAACTAGATAAATGTATTAGGCAGGTTTTAAGCTAAAAACCAACTTAAAACAACTCTGTTAACCCCTCTAAAAGTTCATTATACAGAAGCAAGTAACTGCAGGAAAATGCAAAAACAGATTCTGTACGGCTCCTGTTCAAACTTGTTTTAGGTTATTAATCAGTCTCCAATTCCTTTCAAACTTTTTGCCCAATTAGCTAAGTGTATTATAAAAGTTTTGAACTTAAAAACATCCTAAAACAAGGCTGTTAGCACTTCTGAAAACTCATTTTACAGAAACTAAAATCTGCAGAAAAACTGTGAACTCAAAGTTTGTACAGCAACCTTATAACTTTCTTTTGGGTATAAACCAGTCTTTCTAATCTTACCCAGAGTGTCTATAACATCACTTAAGTGCATTAGGTATGTTTAGGTTTGTTAACCACTCAATACACCCCTTATAAACCCTCTGAAATTCGTTTATACAGAAGCCCAATGTTTCAGGAAAAATCTGAAACTGAATATCAAGATCTGATATTATCTCTTCTATTTCTTTTCTTTGTTCACTCATTTGACTCCCATTTCTTTCCTGAATTGCTTATCCAATTAGTTGGGTGTGTACTCAAGGTTTTGACTTCGAAACAGACCCATAGCAACATTTTATGTTACTGAATTTACATTATCCTAGAACCGAAAGCTGAAGCTTGAAACTGATGTCTCTCTTTGTATTTTTTTTTATTTTCCTCTTATCTTTTCTGTTTTGTTCATGTATCGAGTTTCAATTTTCCCTCTTTGATAACTCTCGTAGTTAAGTGGTTTATCATGGCCATACACTCAAAACAGAACTAGACCATGTCCAAGAAGATTCTATACACAGAACACCGAGGTCTGAAAAACTGAACTCATAAAAAACTGATCCATGTTCTTTTCTGGTTCTTGTCTGTTTGTTTAATGAGCTGACTTTAGGTGCACTCCAAAATTAAGTAGGCACTTGGTTAATCGTGTGAGTAGTTTCTTTTTCCTGTTTACTTAACAACCACCTAAAACAACTGACATATCTACTGGACTCATTCCTGCAGAAACTAGAAAACTGAAATCTGAAATTACAACTTCAGTATACTTTGTATTCTAGTCCACTTTCAGAGTATTAAACCAATTTTCTCTTCTGTTTAAACACTCCCCATCTTACTTGAATGATACTACGAGATTTCAGACTCCAACCCATCCCACTGCAGTACTAGTCGTATCTCAGTAAATCAGGTATACAGAAACATGAACTGCTATCCCGTTTTTTTGTTAGCTCACAATCAGGTTTCTAGTAAATTAGTTACTTAGCTTAGTATAGTTTCCGTTTCCAAAACATCCCCAAGTAACTAAGGCTACACCCCTGAAAGTTCTTACACAAACCTGAAAACAAAAATCAAACCAGGAACTATGAACTATAACTTTTCTTTTCCGTTGCTTACTAATGTAGTATTTCAGGTTTCTTTTCCCAAATTATACAGTTCCTCCCCTAGATTCTCTAGCCATCTAGTTACCTGTCCTAATATGGCCTTAACTTTAACGGACCCAGAACAATCTTATTGACCATACTGCAACATGCTAGTACCGTATGTTAATATTACAGATCGACATGATTACTATATACACCACAGTTTTTTTTTGTTTTCTGTTGGGGTATCGAGTTAGGGATAGCTCACCTCTCTATCTTAGCTGTTCCCCATGGTTGCTACTTGGCACGGTGTGAAGTTCCCAGCACTAGTTTATTTGCAGTAGCTGAGGAGAATCATGGTAGGCTTGGTAAGTCAGAGAGAGTAATGGCAAAATAGGAGAAGAATCTGTTTTCAGAAACTGCACCTTTTAGTTACGTTGCAGGATGGATTTGTTTGCAGCTCACGCTTAGGGAATTCGAACATAGCCTATAGGAACTTGTATGGGGGTGTTACACCTGAAAAAGGTAGGAGAACTGAGTGCAGAGAACGACATTGTTTTGGCATCAGGAAGGAAAAAGACAGGAAACAGACCACAACAGAATGGCTACCTGCTTTCACCTTGGACTGGTTTTCGAATCAGATGGCTGCGGCTCCTAACAGTTTCTTCTTGGAGGGCAAGGCAGATACTTAGAAGAGTTGAGTGAGGGTCTTTAGCCAGGCCTAACACATCAGAGGAAGTAGACAGAAAGAAGGTAGTGTTGGAGGTACTATCTGGTTTGGTTTTGGTTTTCTTCGAACAGGAAGTATAGTAGGTTGCAGGGGTCGTTGGCTTGCTGACTGTCTAGCCTTGTGTGGTCGCACCAGGGGAAATGGAGTGAGCCTCAGTATACAGTGAGACATGCGCATGCAAGGGAAAAAAATAATGGAGCCGCTGGACAAGAGTTTTATCTGCATATCAGAAGGCGGGAGGGGAAGAACTGACACAGTGTAATGAATCAACACTAATGGAAGTAAGTTCCAACGGAAACTTTTGTGAAAGTTTGGGGCGCTTGCACTTTCAGGTAAAGTGGCAGACCGCTTGTTAATTTATTATCCTAGCACCAGAGATCGGTAGTGGAGCATGGTAAACCTGTCCCGAGTTGTGGGCAGCATCATGCATCAGAGAGGAATGTTGGAATCAGGAATGAAACTTTCGAGACTCGGCAATGACTTGCTGTCTGTTGCCTTGTTATTATTTGCTCGTGGTGTTGGAGAAATCATGCGAGACAGGAAGGGAACACTGGGGGGAGGGAGCTTGAGCAGGAATTTGGATTTTTTTTTCGATGCTCATGTTGGACCCCTGCGCGTTTTAACAGAAATCAAGATGACCCACTTGTGTTTCAGGTTATCGGTAGATCAAGGGAGAATATGGTGCTCTGTTGTTGTGATTTTCTTCCTAATTCAAAACGGGTTACCGAGACCAGATGACAGGGAGGGCGTGTATTTGTTTCTCTTTTTTTTTGTTTCTGGTTACCATAGTAGATTCAATATTGGTTTAAAATCGTTGTTAAGAGTTACTGAAATTGAGCACAGCTCATCCGGTTAAGCATTCGGAGAAGGTACGGGAGGTCTCGGGTTCGAACCTCAGCGGGAGCGTCTTTGCTCCTTTTTCTTTCCTTTTTTTTTTTTATAAGTTATACTTGCTTATTTATATATGTAAGACTATATAATATACCACATTATATTTATTTATTTGTCGCAAAGTTACGCGACGTTATCATTTATATTACAACGTTACGATATCGTAACGTTACATACGTGTATCTTCGTATTCGTACACACACATATATATATACTAGGTTTAATTTTCGTACGTTATTTTATGTCCGTATTATGAAACGCGTTATGATTTTTATGCGTTTAATATTTAGGGGTATTTCAGCTTACCCCCCTTAAAAGAGACTTCGTCCCGAAGTCTTACTTCCTTAACTTATATTTCCCACTCCTAGCCATCTTAGGGATCCAGTCCCACATTCATCTACGATACCCAAGGAATTAAGTCCATCACTATAATGCTCAGTGCTTCTAAGCACCATGCCACATCAGTGGGTAGACCAAGGAGCTAGCAATGTGTATATCACGTCAAAGTGCAAGTCAAGGCACACAATATTCACACATAGCGTACATAACATTTTCACACAAACCTACCAACCAACCACGAGTGGTTGTAGGAATCCATCATACTAAACCAACACACATCCAAAACAAAACGCGCTTACCCCCCTTAAAAGAGGGGTACGCCCCCGTACCCTACACTAAGCCGAAACATCGACAAAAAGATAGGGGTACCTAGTTTTCCTTACCGGATTGCATATATGCCATTGTGTAAACGCCAGATCGGGTTTTCCCGAGTGTGAGGAGGCTTTCTACCTCTCCAGCGTTTTCCTAAGGACTGGAATGGACCCTAACTAACGAGCCTCACAAACTAACCCGTAACCCCGTTTCTCAAATTTAGGTTTTCCTATGCTCGGTACTCCTCTGTTCCAGTCATCAGAGCGCAACTACGCTCTGATACCACTTTCTGTAACACCCCCGAATAATATCCAACAATCAAACGACGAGTCTAACGGTGATATGAGACGTCTCCGCAGCGGTTCCTACTCTATTCGGGTGCTACAGACGCCAACCACCCACGTGGTTGACAGACCACATTACTAACACCAAGTTACGGTCTGAATGACTGGAAGTCCAACCTTAACGAAATCCAAATACAATATAAAGTACAACTCAAGTACCGAGCATCTACAGTTTAGTTAACAACTTAAACAACACAACCCATTCGTTATCATACTACTTAAGCGTCTTACCCAGAAGGACTACCCCCATGGTAGTCACTTGCCTACTCTCCGCCATCGTCCAGATCCATACCTGTAAAAATAAAGGACTCAGCAAACTATGCCGAGTATGAACGTGTGAAGCCCGCATGTTACCGGGTCACACGACTACTTGGTCGAATATTATTAAGTCATTTTACATGCTATATTAAAGCAGTAAAGCACATCACATCACATCATAATATCAAACACACTTCAAGGTAGCATAGCAACATCAACAAACATCCAAGCATAGCAAGCTGGCATCATAGCCCATCAAAACGCATCCAAGCACAACAAGCTGCTAATATAGCAACAACAATCATGTAAGTCATCAGACATGTGCATAGGTATGTTTACCAATGATCCTCACTAGGGGATCGTTCGAGCGTGGTGTGTTTTCATTTCTTTTCTCTTGTTCCCATGATGTGTATTTTCTTTTTCTTTTCCTTGCACCAGGTCTGGGGATATAGTTTAGATCCCGTGACCATATCATTTTGGTGCCAATCTTTTCTTGTTTCTTAAAGAATCACATTTGTGAACTTTCTTATTTGCTTGGCCTCATTACACATGTTTTCCTCTATTCTCTGGCACCGAGTCAGGGGTATAGATTAGATCCCGAGACTTTGTTATGTAGGTGCTATTCATTCCTTGTTTCTTTATAGGTTACTTGTGAATTCTCTTATTACCACAATTTGGAGAACGTCTTCCTCGTAGCTAATCCTCCATTCCTGGATAGCTCTTTTCTCTCTCTGTTGTTTTTAAACGTTACTAGCCACTGCTCCGGATACTAAGGGTCCGTATCCCTATTCTCCAATGTTACTAGCCTTTGCTCCGGATACTAAGGGTCCGTATCCCTATTCCTTCTCAATGTTACTAGCCTCTGCTCCGGATACTAAGGGTCCGTATCCCTATTCCTTCTCAATGTTACTAGCCTTTGCTCCGGATACTAAGGGTCCGTATCCCTATTCCTTCTCAATGTTACTAGCCTCTGCTCCGGATACTAAGGGTCCGTATCCCTATTCCTTCTCAATGTTACTAGCCTTTGCTCCGGATACTAAGGGTCCGTATCCCTATTCCTTCTCAATGTTACTAGCCTTTGCTCCGGATACTAAGGGTCCGTATCCCTATTCCTTCTCAATGTTACTAGCCTTTGCTCCGGATACTAAGGGTCCGTATCCCTATTCCTTCTCAATGTTACTAGCCTTTGCTCCGGATACTAAGGGTCCGTATCCCTATTCCTTCTCAATGTTACTAGCCTTTGCTCCGGATACTAAGGGTCCGTATCCCTATTCCTTCTCAATGTTACTAGCCTTTGCTCCGGATACTAAGGGTCCGTATCCCTATTCCTTCTCAATGTTACTAGCCTTTGCTCCGGATACTAAGGGTCCGTATCCCTATTCATTTCTAAAGGTATTGGTTTATCATTATCCTTGATAGCTCGACACCATAGTGGGTGTCTTTAGAGGTCCTCTAAAGTTAGAGAGGATTCGTCTCTTTGTATAGTTCTTTTGTTTTGTCTACGTGGTTCGTCATGTCTCACCAAAGGAGACTTGCTCTTCATTATCATTAACGAATAGACACCATAGTGGGTGTCATGGTACGTCCTCCATAGTTAGAGAGGAGTTCCCCTTTATAGCATTCTCTTTGTTTTCATAGTTCGTTGTGGTTCTCGTTTAGTTTTCCCTTTATGTAGTTTCTTTGTTTACATAGTTCGCTGTGTTTCATCTCAGGGTTCCATAACGCGAAAGGGACTAAACTACTGTGTGCGCGCAATGATACACAACATGATATAAAAATCAAACAACATAATAAACAAGCAATCCAATTCCATGCATTGATCTTAGGGTCTTTTCACACAGAGCACACAGCACACAAGCCGTGTAACACGGCAACATACGAACCACACATGTCCATACCTTATTCGAAAGCACGAGTCGTCTTACACTCGAAGTCCCGGTCGGAGTTCGCTACGGTCCTAGAGTTAATTACAAACAATGTGTCAGTTTATGATTTCATGTGACAACCTTTATTAACCCTTAGGACTTCCCACGTGTTAGAATTTATGTTACTCCTAGGGAATTCACACCCACGTTTTACACGTTAACTAAGTCCCCTTTTTCCAACTAATGTTTTAGAGCGGTTTTAAGCGCTAACCATGTAACAAGTTTATATAAGATAGATATAACTTGTCTAAGGTGTATTCCCTCCTTAGCTAAACATGTGGGTAATGTTTTAACCCTTGTATCATGATAATATAGGCATAGAATACCCCTAAAACTCCTTTGTACAGAAACCAAAGGTTTCTAAATCTGAAACACAATTCCCATGTAATACCTTATCTAACGTTACTTTTAATGTAGAAATCGGTGTTTAACCTTCTCCACATGTTTCGCTAACCAAGTTATGTTTATTAGATATTATTCGGGTTCTTTATTAAGTTTGAATACCACTTATAATACCCTTGTAACACAGTTATACAGAACCTATAATACCAATGAAAACTGAAACCACAATCTAAATACTTCTTCTTGTTTCTTGTTACTCTTTAGTTCAACGGATGTTTCACTCCTTCCCACAGTATTACCCAACTAGGTATAGGTGTTAATAATGTTTTTAACTCAAAACCACCCTAGTAAAACACTCACCCAACTGCTGTACTCAGATACCCAGAAACAGCAACCACCCAAAACTGAAACTGAAATCAGTACAATACCCCTCCATAGCTACTCTTTCTCTGATACGTTACTTTGACTTTTATCTTCCCCAAAGTGTTTATAACCTTACCTAAGGGTATTAGAGATGTTTTAAACTGAACACCAACTCAAAACAGTCCTCTTAGCACCCCTGGAAGTTCTTTATACCGAAACAGGTACTGCAAAAATAAAAACAACAACACTAGAGTTTGGTATTCTTGTTTCTCAACCTCTTGTTTGAGTTGTTAATATATCATCAAAACTTTCCCACATATCCACCCACTTAGATGAGTGTTCCAGCAACAATTTAAACTCCCAAAACAGCCCAACTACTCTCTGTCACCTGGTTATACAGAACCACAATGGTGCAGAAAACAAAACAGAAACCTGAAAACAGAATTTTTATGTTTCTTCTTTATTTCTCCTTTTTGGTGTATTACACTGACTTCTAAACCTCCAAATGAATATACCCCCTTATTTACCTCTTTTAGCATGTCTTGGGTTCATTATTATGCCACCACAATGCTCTTAATGTCTCTGTAAGTCAGTTATACAGAAACAACCACAACCTACAGAAAAACAGAAAACACAGTTTGTGTATCTCTTCTCTAGCTTTCTTTTAGTTTGTTAACCTGCTACCAAATCCACACAAAACTTTCACCCAACTAGATAAATGTATTAGGCAGGTTTTAAGCTAAAAACCAACTTAAAACAACTCTGTTAACCCCTCTAAAAGTTCATTATACAGAAGCAAGTAACTGCAGGAAAATGCAAAAACAGATTCTGTACGGCTCCTGTTCAAACTTGTTTTAGGTTATTAATCAGTCTCCAATTCCTTTCAAACTTTTTGCCCAATTAGCTAAGTGTATTATAAAAGTTTTGAACTTAAAAACATCCTAAAACAAGGCTGTTAGCACTTCTGAAAACTCATTTTACAGAAACTAAAATCTGCAGAAAAACTGTGAACTCAAAGTTTGTACAGCAACCTTATAACTTTCTTTTGGGTATAAACCAGTCTTTCTAATCTTACCCAGAGTGTCTATAACATCACTTAAGTGCATTAGGTATGTTTAGGTTTGTTAACCACTCAATACACCCCTTATAAACCCTCTGAAATTCGTTTATACAGAAGCCCAATGTTTCAGGAAAAATCTGAAACTGAATATCAAGATCTGATATTATCTCTTCTATTTCTTTTCTTTGTTCACTCATTTGACTCCCATTTCTTTCCTGAATTGCTTATCCAATTAGTTGGGTGTGTACTCAAGGTTTTGACTTCGAAACAGACCCATAGCAACATTATTTATGTTACTGAATTTACATTATCCTAGAACCGAAAGCTGAAGCTTGAAACTGATGTCTCTCTTTGTATTTTTTTTTTATTTTCCTCTCATCTTTTCTGTTTTGTTCATGTATCGAGTTTCAATTTTCCCTCTTTGATAACTCTCGTAGTTAAGTGGTTTATCATGGCCATACACTCAAAACAGAACTAGACCATGTCCAAGAAGATTCTATACACAGAACACCGAGGTCTGAAAAACTGAACTCATAAAAAACTGATCCATGTTCTTTTCTGGTTCTTGTCTGTTTGTTTAATGAGCTGACTTTAGGTGCACTCCAAAATTAAGTAGGCACTTGGTTAATCGTGTGAGTAGTTTCTTTTTCCTGTTTACTTAACAACCACCTAAAACAACTGACATATCTACTGGACTCATTCCTGCAGAAACTAGAAAACTGAAATCTGAAATTACAACTTCAGTATACTTTGTATTCTAGTCCACTTTCAGAGTATTAAACCAATTTTCTCTTCTGTTTAAACACTCCCCATCTTACTTGAATGATACTACGAGATTTCAGACTCCAACCCATCCCACTGCAGTACTAGTCGTATCTCAGTAAATCAGGTATACAGAAACATGAACTGCTATCCCGTTTTTTTTGTTAGCTCACAATCAGGTTTCTAGTAAATTAGTTACTTAGCTTAGTATAGTTTCCGTTTCCAAAACATCCCCAAGTAACTAAGGCTACACCCCTGAAAGTTCTTACACAAACCTGAAAACAAAAATCAAACCAGGAACTATGAACTATAACTTTTCTTTTCCGTTGCTTACTAATGTAGTATTTCAGGTTTCTTTTCCCAAATTATACAGTTCCTCCCCTAGATTCTCTAGCCATCTAGTTACCTGTCCTAATATGGCCTTAACTTTAACGGACCCAGAACAATCTTATTGACCATACTGCAACATGCTAGTACCGTATGTTAATATTACAGATCGACATGATTACTATATTACACCACAGTTTTTTTTTTGTTTTCTGTTGGGGTATCGAGTTAGGGATAGCTCACCTCTCTATCTTAGCTGTTCCCCATGGTTGCTACTTGGCACGGTGTGAAGTTCCCAGCACTAGTTTATTTGCAGTAGCTGAGGAGAATCATGGTAGGCTTGGTAAGTCAGAGAGAGTAATGGCAAAATAGGAGAAGAATCTGTTTTCAGAAACTGCACCTTTTAGTTACGTTGCAGGATGGATTTGTTTGCAGCTCACGCTTAGGGAATTCGAACATAGCCTATAGGAACTTGTATGGGGGTGTTACACCTGAAAAAGGTAGGAGAACTGAGTGCAGAGAACGACATTGTTTTGGCATCAGGAAGGAAAAAGACAGGAAACAGACCACAACAGAATGGCTACCTGCTTTCACCTTGGACTGGTTTTCGAATCAGATGGCTGCGGCTCCTAACAGTTTCTTCTTGGAGGGCAAGGCAGATACTTAGAAGAGTTGAGTGAGGGTCTTTAGCCAGGCCTAACACATCAGAGGAAGTAGACAGAAAGAAGGTAGTGTTGGAGGTACTATCTGGTTTGGTTTTGGTTTTCTTCGAACAGGAAGTATAGTAGGTTGCAGGGGTCGTTGGCTTGCTGACTGTCTAGCCTTGTGTGGTCGCACCAGGGGAAATGGAGTGAGCCTCAGTATACAGTGAGACATGCGCATGCAAGGGAAAAAAATAATGGAGCCGCTGGACAAGAGTTTTATCTGCATATCAGAAGGCGGGAGGGGAAGAACTGACACAGTGTAATGAATCAACACTAATGGAAGTAAGTTCCAACGGAAACTTTTGTGAAAGTTTGGGGCGCTTGCACTTTCAGGTAAAGTGGCAGACCGCTTGTTAATTTATTATCCTAGCACCAGAGATCGGTAGTGGAGCATGGTAAACCTGTCCCGAGTTGTGGGCAGCATCATGCATCAGAGAGGAATGTTGGAATCAGGAATGAAACTTTCGAGACTCGGCAATGACTTGCTGTCTGTTGCCTTGTTATTATTTGCTCGTGGTGTTGGAGAAATCATGCGAGACAGGAAGGGAACACTGGGGGGAGGGAGCTTGAGCAGGAATTTGGATTTTTTTTTCGATGCTCATGTTGGACCCCTGCGCGTTTTAACAGAAATCAAGATGACCCACTTGTGTTTCAGGTTATCGGTAGATCAAGGGAGAATATGGTGCTCTGTTGTTGTGATTTTCTTCCTAATTCAAAACGGGTTACCGAGACCAGATGACAGGGAGGGCGTGTATTTGTTTCTCTTTTTTTTGTTTCTGGTTACCATAGTAGATTCAATATTGGTTTAAAATCGTTGTTAAGAGTTACTGAAATTGAGCACAGCTCATCCGGTTAAGCATTCGGAGAAGGTACGGGAGGTCTCGGGTTCGAACCTCAGCGGGAGCGTCTTTGCTCCTTTTTCTTTCCTTTTTTTTTTTTATAAGTTATACTTGCTTATTTATATATGTAAGACTATATAATACCACATTATATTTATTTATTTATTTGTCGCAAAGTTACGCGACGTTATCATTTATATTACAACGTTACGATATCGTAACGTTACATACGTGTATCTTCGTATTCGTACACACACATATATATATACTAGGTTTAATTTTCGTACGTTATTTTATGTGCTCTTTTTCAAGTTGTTCGGCCTTTTCTTCAGATTTTTGCAATTTTAGACGATCGTTGTTGACATGATCTCTTAGCACATGGATTTCTTCATAAAGAGAGGCTATTCTGTCTTGTTCTTCAGTTAATTCAAATTCAGGATGATTTGGGTCGATGTAGTAAGTAGATAAATCTAAAGAGGGAATAGCACATGAATTTGAGAAATATTCAGTTACCTCTGAAGAGGGACTCTTGCATACCTGACTTTTGTGAGCCATGAGACAGATTAGGCTTGACGTTCCCATCTCGGGTTCTTCTGAGTCAGAGTCTCCCCATGCTGAATTTGCCATAAGTGATGATTGCTCGCGATCATCTTTCTTCTTGAGAGGACAGTTGTTGGCGTAGTGCCCCGGCTTCAGGCATTTGAAGCATACTCGGTCTCCAGTTCCCGTGGTACCTTGCTGATTACGGTTGTAGGATTGATATTGTCGGTTTTGATTTTGACTGAACCTGTTTGGACTGTTCCTTTCTGATCGATCTCGCATGAATTTCTTAAAGTTCTTGACCAGCATGGCCATGTCTTCAAAGGTGTTCGCTGATCCTTCTTCTATTATGCCGTCAATCAGAGTATCCCGAAGCTGCTGGATTAAATCCTAATTTGGAGAGGTAGCGTCATAGTGGAATGACTCATTCTGGTGAACTGCTGTCTGGCTGGGTGTAGTCTTTGCCTGCAAAGCCTGATTCACGTTGGAAAACAAAACAGCATGGTTTGAGTGAGAACTATTACCTCTATTTTTGATATTCATCTTGTATTTGTTGATGGACTGAAGATAGGATCCCAAGTCAGTCAAAGTCCATTTCTCTAGACTTTTGGACGCCTTTGTGGAGATGACGCTCTCGGTCCATTCCTCACCCAGACTGTCCAGAAATTTGTTGTTG